>PVJH01000293.1:0-150745 GCA_004026705.1 Nesogale talazaci | reverse complement strand
ACAAAACAAAACAAACATATATCACTGTGTGCACACATCCCCAATGTACAAATTGAGGACATGTAAGACCATGAGCAAGGGTGGTGAAGAAAGCAGAAGGACCCAGCTATCAAAAGATAGAGCATCCGGGGTCTTAAAGGCTTGAGCATAAACAAGCAGCCATCTAGCTCAGAAGCAACAAAACCCATCATATAAGAAGATCACTTACCTGTGCAATCATGAGGTGCTGAAACAATCAGGTATCAAAGAACAAAAATCAAAATCAATGGACCAATTGACTCCTGATATTGCTGATGACAAATGGATACAAAGGCAAACAAAGTAGAAGAAACGATGGTACCCAGCTAACAAAAGATTGAATGCCTGGAATCTCAAAGACTTGAAGATAATCAAGTCAACATTCAGCGCAGAAACAGCAAAGTCCACATGCAGGAAGCACACCAGCATGTGTGATCAAGAGGGGCCGAAGGGAGCAGATATCGAGCACCAAAGAACAAGAATCACATCATTACATAGGAGGAGGAGAGCAGGGTGGGGACCGAAGGCCCACTGGTGGGTAATTGGTCACCCCTTTACAGGGGAGTCACGGGGAGGAGACAGACCAGTCGGGGGGCAGCCAGGCAGTGATGATGCATACAAGTTTCCTCTAGTTCCTGAAGCCTTCCTCCCCGTCCCCCAACCCTCATGGACCCAACTCTACCTTGCAAATCCAAATGGACTGGAGAAGCCACACTGGCATAGAGGGGAGCTGGAGATATGGGGAAACCAGGATGGATGGGCCCCTTTGGGCCAATGGTTAGATTGGAGATACTGGAAGGGTGGACAGAAGGGGGCGGGGAACCAACAGCAAGGATATATACACAAGCTCTTATTTGAAGGATGGGCATCAAAGGAATGGGTTGGGGGAGAGGTCGGGCAGTGGCAGTGTACGATATGACAAAACAATAACAATGTATAAAGTATTGAGGGTTGGAGGGGAGGAGGGGAAGGAATGGAAAAGCCGATACTAGGGGCTTAAGGAAAAAGGTGGACGATTGGAGAACAATAATAGAAGTGGACATGAGAGGGTGCTTGATGAGTATGCTTATTTATATATTGTGAAAAACGATGTATGAGCCCCCAATAAAATGATTGGAAAAAAAAAGAAAAGAAAACATCCCAACCCATTCCAGATTAAGTCCATAAATCCAATATTAGTCCATATGAGCTATACTAGTCTATAAATTCCTCTTCAGCCTCATGCAACAGATGCAATGATGCAAGATGCAGGAAAATCACAGGCAAGTGGGTAGAAGGTCTTGTGGATCCAGTGGCAGTGAAAGCATCGCTGTCCTGGCATGAGTTGGTTCTTCCAGCTCCAGGGCTCTGGCTTCATCAGTGTACCTCCATGTGGCTTGTCAACAGGAATGAGTAGCAGATGTCTCCAAGAGGAAAATAGGGGTTCTCAGAATCCTCAGGAAAAAGTCATGCCAACACAGAGGCTCATTGACTATGACCTGCTTAACACGCTAGACTCCACCTCTTTGCAAGTTGGCAGGAGATTATGTAAATGCCACATATGTAATCAAAATAGTGACTTGTACAGGTATAAGCTATTCACTTGGTGTAGATTTAGCTGTGTAGTTTTATATTTTTCATGTTGTGACAGTTTTTGTGTGTGAGTGTGTGCTCACATGGCTCCAGTAAGTAGGTGGAGTCTCGTCTGTTCATCAGGTTGCAGCTTGATTGGAGACGCCACTGAGATAAATGGCTCACTGAGGGAAGCCATTCTCTCTTTCTGCCTCCATCTTCCTGTTGAGGAGTCATGCTTAAACATGCAGGAGTCCTGAAGATGCATCTACTGATATTGGCTCCACAAGATTTTGCACCCACCCACAGGTGATGTTCTTATTTTCTGCATCATTGTGTGTGGTTTCATGAATTTGAAGAGGGATTAGTATCAGCATCAGTAACTATCATCAGTTGTAAACTGGTTTGGGATTTATAGACTTCATCTGGACTGGACTGGGATGTTTTCTTGATATGTAAGTATTTCTTGATACAAGTCTGAATTTGTTTCTCTAGTAAACCAGGTTAAGAACAGATATGCTCTAGGCAGAGGTTATAAATAAAAGGAAAGAGGTTAAAACTAAAGGATAGCAAATGAACTAGATTTGAAATCTGCTTTATAGAAATGAAGCAGCACTAGCATGTAGGAAAGAAAGGAGAGGGCTGTA
Organism: Nesogale talazaci; assembly: GCA_004026705.1. Classification (NCBI taxonomy): domain Eukaryota; kingdom Metazoa; phylum Chordata; class Mammalia; order Afrosoricida; family Tenrecidae; genus Nesogale; species Nesogale talazaci. Next base: position 148,529 of record PVJH01000293.1, on the reverse strand, counting down.
CAAGAAAGCAGGGAGATCCTTTGAGCATCCAAACTTCAATGTTGAGCGCATGATAAACCCAGTCATTCTTTGGAGACTTTTCTCTGGAAGATTTTTTATTAAATATAGATGCTAAAGAACATGTCTCTGCCTGTCTTGTTTACTGCATTTTGGGCTAGCAGTCACTGTACATAAAAAAAAATGAGGTTTTTTTTTTTTACTCTCATTAAGAGTGACAGTCTGGGAAATCAACAGGCTACCTCTGCTCCTTCCTATAGGGTTGCTCTGAACCAGAATCAACTACACTTAAGGGAGTTTGGAGTTTTGAAAATGGATGGTATAACCATCTGGGAAAGGACAGTAAAATAGAACTATCATGACACCTGCTGCTATGTATCAATATGCAATTGCTTATGAGTTGCAAAATAAACACTGCTAGATTTTTATACATCCCATACATGTTTTTCTACTCACCCCATTTGTGGTAGAAAGGTGGTAGAAATCCCCATTTGTCAATATGGTGATTAAGAATGAAGGGGTGGTCTGGTCTGTCAAAAATCCACGGCCATCAATTTGATTCCAACTGATTGTGACCTGGTTAGAAGGGTACAACTGGCCTTTCGGGTTTCCTAAGCTATCAGTCTTCACAGGATCAGAGAACCTCATCTTTCTTCCATCACAGCAGCTCACGGGTTCAAACTGCTGACCTTGTGGTTAGTAGGACCCCACAACAAGAATCCCACAACACCACCAGAGCTCCTCTCAGGTTAATATGGATGTTAAAAATGATGCATTTACAATCTCAACTTCTCAAAAGACATAAAGAATATAGTCTCTCATCTATGTCCAAAATCATACGTATGTCAGAAGGATTTCAGTTATGAGCCCTTAGTACCTCTAATTCCACAAACCACTTGGCAATCTTTAATTCCAGGGCATCTTTGAACTCTCTTCCACTTTTATGGAGACACTGTTTACTTAATTTTTGGAGAAACATGGAAATGGGATTACTCATATCAGCCATGAAAAGGGGCTAACTAGACAGAGACTCTGTGGATAGGTCAGTGTACCATGCTCTTTATCCATGCATATTAGAAAAGCTGCTCTAACTGAATAAGGCTAGTCTAAACTATCACTATCAGTCAATAACTCTAGTGTATACTATCATGACAGCTGCTGTTATGTATCAATATGCGATTGCTTATGAGTTGCAAAATAAACACTGCTAGATTTTTATACATCTCATACATGTTTTTCTACTCACCCCATTTGTGGTAGAAAGGTGGTAGAAATCCCCATTTGTCAATATGGCGATTAAGAATGAAGGGGTGGTCTGGTCTGTCAATCAGGTCACAGCCAGTGATGTCTCTATGGGCACAGCTTTCCCCTGAGGCTTCTGGGAAAACTCACAAGACACACAGAACTATGTTGATAGACCCTCTACCAATGCTGAGATGTTTACAATGCCAATGGATCCAAAGGCATTCTACCCATTTGACTTGTAATCTTCCTGCATTCGGCATCATTGCATGTGTTTCTTGAGTCTAAAGAAGACTTTGTAGACTGGTATCAGACATATGGGCTAATATCAGACTTGAGAGCTTGAACTGGACTGGGTTGGATGCTTTTTCAGTGTCCAATTCCTTTTGTAAACCTTGTCATTTTATACATAAAGGCATTTATGGATTTGTTTCCCTTGTGTACCCTGACTAATACACTATTCAGCCCCATTTGTTGCTAATTCTAGACCATTGATGAGAGGTCAGATAAATAGTGAAGCAAGGGTAAAGTTTTGAGACAATCCTACAATGCAAGAATCCTTAAAGCTGCTATTGTATCCAGGGAAGAGAATTGTTCCTGACATTTCATTTGGGTTTTTACAGAATACACTTATCAGAAACCAACAGGGATAATAAAGTATGTTTCTATATTCAGAGCCTCTATAAGGAGAGAATAATTTTACCCAGAAAATCCAGCATCTTAGTCAAATAAATGTTTAACTAAAATAATATTTACTGAAAGTTCTAATTCTGGAAATAAACCCCTCTCAAGGAAAGCGTATCCTAATAAAACATGCCTTCAATCATCTTTATAGAAATAGCCAGTGGAAATTTAGGGCACTGTTCAGTGCCTAGTTTTTAAAAAGAACCACTAAAGTGATTACATATTATTGATCCAGTTATTAATGCAGTCATTGAAATAGAACACTATAAGATGATCATAGGAAGCAGTAATAATTCTTTTCATTGCTTTGAACAACTAATGAAGAAACCACAAAATGACTAATATTATACTAAATGTATACACAGTGGAATGGTCTACTATTGAAAATAAACTAATCGTGTGACATCCCTGTTCACACCCATGCTGAAATACAGAGAACAAAAAGAGATCTCTCTTTTCTCACAGAAAAGCAAAAGAATAAGAGTCTAAGTTGGAGGATGTCAAAAATGAAAATCAACATTTATATTGCTCAACATCACTATACACATATTTAAAAATAGTAAGCTGTTATAGAGACAAAGAAACAACTATCGGATAAGTAAGATAGCCAAAATTTAATTACTATTTTTCACCAATATAAAATACATTATTTGACCTTGATAAATGGATGATACATCAAGACAAGAAACAAAAGAGCTAATGCTGCCATATGCAGTCAGAGGGTATGTGCATTTCCCCCTCTACTTCTTTTTAATAGAAACAAGTTTTAAATGGGTAAAATAGGGCGACTCACTCCTGTACCACGCACCACATAAATAAACAGGTTTAAACAAACAGGGAGTGTGAACGACTAATGGAGGGAATTGGTCAGTTTGGTTCACCTTCTGCCGCGTGTCAGGGTGCCATCTCTGAAAAGGAAAGAGGGACTCCCTGGAAGATGATGGAGAACGAGCTCCAATGGAGCACAGGCTTTGAAGACCCCTGCTCAGAGGGGCTGAGGCAGCAGGAACCAACCTGTGCCTGGTCCACACACATCACAACCGAGGAGCCCCAGCACCCAGTCCACAGACCTGAAGACTGTGTGATTGGGAATTAGTCTCCTGACAGAAAGACTAGGGTGGAAGTCAAGGGACCACGCGGCTGAGAGATGGAAGGGAGAGACAGGCTTGGCTGAGAAGAGGGGCTGCTGTTGACCAAAACTACATCCTTAATGTTGCATGATCATGATTTGTGGTAAACCTCTTTACTTCCCTAATATGCCTTCATCATGAGTATTTACTGTAAGTTCTGGGTGGCTACCGCGATATATTTTCCAGCCATGCAGAGAAGAGGTTTGTGGTGAGAAAACAAGGGAGTTTGGTTTCCCGTGTGTATGTACAGAAAGTTCGATATGACTCCACGCAGCTAATTGCCACATCCATCTTATGCCTAGGTTGGACCAGCCTAAGGTGTCAGAGGACAAGGAGGGAGAAAGTGCCTGTGTGCTGTTTAAATCAGACAGGTTCGTGACACTTTATTAAAATATCTTAGAAAAGTACTACAAGCAGCTATGAATTATTTTCAAACTAGGGACTCAGCACATATTTCTTGGGTTAATAATATTTCAAGAGAAAAATATCCGGAGCATGGAGTATAATCGTGTTTATGAAGAAGAATCTAAGAGCTGCTCATCATCTAATCAACTGGACAGAAAACATAAACACATGAGAAAAATAACATTAGTACTTTTGTCACAAATCACCAATGAACATATCTATAATTTGCCGCCGTCCCCCCCCAATCTTGTGTGTACATTTCTGATCAAATCTGATCACCTACCAACCTTGGCATCACACACAGCTAAATATAGAGAAGATAAAAGCACTAAGTGCAAAATGGCAATAGTAGTTGATTCACTCCCCTTTCTGATAAATTGGTTTTCTTATTGACTCTTTTTTTTTATGTTCAGATGGACATTTTTGATTTCATTCATGATTTTCTATTTAATTGTTGACATTTATGGTGAATGATGCAAAGTAGGCATCTTTTATTGCTATGTAGGACATGTTCTCTCTGTTTTCATTCTTTAAGATTGATGTTGATAATATAAGGGAACAAAATCTCATCAAGATATCAGAGTGCTTTTTAAGGGATAATCTCATAGTTTTATCTTGTGCAACCCACCATTAATTAATTACATGCAGAGATGAAGCTATTCCAAAAAGAAATTTTATAGTGGGACTCCAGAATCCGTATTTCATGTTGTTTTCATGTTTGTTAATTAGTGTGATGTGCAATTACTCCATGTTACTTTCCCAATATCATATACTAATTATACCTAATGGTGGGAAGTACAACAAAGCTATGTACAATAACTATAAGCATAACCTAAAGCCTCTTACAAGCAAGCTTCTTTCAGTATATTGCCCACCTCAGTGATATGTGTTTCTATTTGCTACACAGTCTAATAGAACTATATGCTAAACATTCTTAAAACAATCATTCCAGAAAGAAAAACAATTATTCCAGAATTCCATAAAATGAATCAAAAACACATATTGCCATATTCATTCCCAAATATATTCCACTTGAGTCCTTGGTATGTCTACAAACATGTTTGATACAAATGATGCATTGAATGTTATAAGAACTGTAAGAGCCCCCAATAAGATCATTGGGAAAAAATAAAATAAAATAAATGAATCAGAAACACTGAAACGGTAGAGAACGAATGGTCACTGAACTCTCCACATACCACTTGTGAAAGACCTAAGACTCATTCTCCAACTGTATTCTTTTAGTTCCATTCCTAATTACCTCTGATCACCTGCCTTCCTCTCCAGTCCATACCAGCCAAATAAAACTCTAACTTTCAGGACGAGGCTTACAAACAGGCAGAATAAATTTACATCTATCTGTTATCCCATCATTTCAAACTGGAAAGAGAATACAGAGTCAAAAATATTCAGTGTTCTTTTGTGTTCTTATAATACCCAAGTCGCAGAAAATCACCATAAGATAAAGTATTAAAAAACAGTGACTCTAATGACCACCAATTATCAGGAAATACTTTTCCAGCTGTTTTGTATGAAACACTAAGCCATAGAAAGATGCTAAGGACACACTGAAACCTTTTTAAAAAAAATTTAGAGTTGTATATATTTACTCAAGGAACATGCTTTATGACAACAAAATTTATTTAGATTACATGCTAAGTATTATCTCTGTATTATTGAAGAAAACAAAACAACTCCATTATTTCAATGTGTTAGTTTATTGTTCTTGTTACGTGAATCTATTTCTCTGCACCAATAAATATATTTAAAAAGAAACATAAACATATTTGTTTATCTTACATTAAGTTAAAAAAACAATGTTTTTGAGACTATAGCTCTTGCACTGCAATCTGACACTCTTAAAGCCTACATATTTTTTATCTTCACTGTGTGTAATGGTAGAAGAAATTAGTAGTACCCAAAAGCAGTAGTGACAGAAATCCTGAATAATAGGAAATCACAAAAAGTACTGCTTCAGATTTCTATCCCCACATGCATGGCTTATTCAAAATGGAGTGCATGAAAATGTGTCTCTGTGTCTACTTGTCTTATTCTAGATAGGGTGCCTTCCACTAAAGGGACCCATCCAAACAGTGGCTTTGAGAGGGTCACGTCCCAACCCAAACCCACTGCCATGGGGTCAGAGCTGAGTCCTTGTCGGCTCACAGAGCTCCCCAGAGTTCCCAGGTCAGTGACATTCAAGGCAAAAGGCCAGTTTGGTGGCTAATGAGATTATGTGGGGTGCCAACGGGGTAATTTAGATAAATTTTCTAGAATCTCAAAGGAGAATCACAGGGACTGATTGGGAAGAAGTCCAAGGGCTTTCCATCATAATGATGGACTGGCTCCCTGTCAGAGACCAGCAAGGGCTGTCACATGACAAGTTCATGGGGAACCTTGCTCCGTCTCTATACAGCCCCTTCAGGCTTCTTTTTTGTTTGCAAAATTCAAAGAATATCTAAAGGGGACACAATTTGAGTCCCTTATATATATCCCAACTGGTGTTTTTTTTCATGGCATGTATTGAAGATGGTAGAATTCTTTCAGAAAGGATCCTACCCTCTACTCTCAAATCAATTAAAAAACCTGCAGGGTTTGCAGGACGGGGGATTTCTACAGGAGCAGGTGTTGAGCTGGAATCGTTGACTTTTCCTGTTAGCAACATGACGGTTACCTGATTGTACCACTCAGAATTACCACCTTCAGCAGCATACACACCTCCTTATGCTGCGAAGAATAGGCTGAGAAACAAATGATACACATTTTGGTATTTTCAAGAATGTTTTCTATGAGATGGTAGAAATACACTTTGCCTTACCACCATATATTTCACATTATCTTTTCTAATTTGGAGCATTAATACTTGTGGTCACATTTACTGTCCATTTAAATCAAAGACTGTGTTTTATGTGAATTGATTTAAATAACCATGACAAGGTTGCTTTAATAAAGGTGCAATTCTTTGAGTGGCTTGTGCTATAAACTGGAAAAGTTTTCTATTGTTTGACTCCAATTTAAGAATTTTAAAAAGTTCTTGTGATCGAGAGTCTCCTAAGGTTTTAAGGAAGAAAACAAAATGTCTTTCTCCCCATGAAAGTCAACTTGACTTTATCAATTCCCACTAGCACCAATTGCTCAGAAAGGGATCACATTAGAAGATACTGGATAGATAGTGAATAAAATATTGCAGAATGTTCAAATTAATAAAACTAGAATAGACTTATTACAAAGTTCCTGAGGTATCCTGGTTGTAGACTTCTGATTGGGGGGCAGCTCTTGGCACCTCATCTGACCTGGATAGGGGGCACACTGAAAGTCTAAAGGTGTAAAGGGGTGGGGTTGGGAGCCCTAGACATCTCCATCCCTGACTGCAGGAAGAGCAATGATGCTTACAGAAGGTGTGCCTTAAGAGTCTAAGTGCAGGTAGGAAAGTGGGTCCTGGGATGAGGAATTTGAGAGAAATGGGGACTAGACTGATGGATGATAACATAACCTTCTCTATATATAACAGAGAGATATACATCTAACCTGGGTCAGGATAACAATTGGACATGGAACTGTTTATGTGGACTTTATTTTCTCTTTTTGTATCTTTTTCCTTTTTAAAGATAGGCAGAATAAGCAAGGCAAGGAGACAACAACTGAACCGACCATTGTAGTGGTGGACTATGAGTGGGGAGTAGGGGTGTGGAGAGGTGAGCCAACAATGAGAGGAAGAGGGCAATGGCAAGGGTAACTAAACTAAAACAAATGGCGAGGAGTATGTAGCATTCCTGGTCATGTTTGATCGATGAAAACATATCTGAGAGAATTTACTGAGAGGTAAGCAACCAGGTAATCATGATAGTGGGGCAGGCGGACAGAAAATAGAAAAGGAGGAAGGAAAAAGAAAATAAAAATTATATATGTGTGTAAGTATTAATATAGATATGTATATATGCAACTATATAAAGATAGATGTATTTGTGTATATATGTGTGTATGTGTACATACACATAGACAGCAAGGAAGCAGATAGACTTTAGACATCAACTCAAATCTTACCTCAGTAAAGGAACAGTTTTTTCTAACAATTAGGCACTGTATGAGACTCACCTTCCTGACAATTACTGAAGACAAAATGGGTGCACAAGCAAATGTGTTAAAAGAAAGGAGTTTGAACACAGCTATTAAAAGATAAGACACATGGGGTCTTAAAGACTTGAAGTTAAACAAGTGGCCATTGAGCAGGGAAGCCACAAAACGCACAGGGAAGAAGCACACCAGCCTGCGGGATCATTAAGTATCGAAGGGAATAGGTATCAGATGTGCAAAAACTAAGCAACGAAATCAATGTGATGGAGCATGAACAAAGTGGAAAACCAAAACCCACCTTTAAGATCATTGGACAGTCCCTTACAGAAGGGCCACCTGCTAATCTAGGGTGTGGGAGAGCACTGATGAAAAACATAACTATCCTCTAGTTCTTTAATAGTTCCTCCCCTCACTGGTATGGTTCTTGTTTTACCTCATTAATCTTGTTAGATATGGGTATACTCATTTGTATAATTAAGATCATTTGATGCATAAAAGCCAAGATAGTTAAACCTTTCAGAAACTGTAATGGGAGTAATGATTTCCTGAGGGTAGGTGAAGAGAGGATAGGGAAGGGAGGGGAGGGGTGTCTGAAATCAATCAGGACTTTATAGTCCCATTCAAAGGCAACAAATAACAGAATTGTGGGTGAAGGGCTATATTGGATGGTGTAAGACATGAATATATCTACATGTATAGTATATATACATAACAATAAGGATTCCTGGGGGGTAGGGTAGTGGACAGAGGGGACAAAAGGGAGCTAATATCAATAAGTTCATGAAAGAAAAATTTTTTCTTTGTTTTTTGGGCATCACTGTCCTCTGGTGGTGGGAGTAGGAGGCCCACCTTTGCTCCTGTGGAGCCACTGCTGGAATTGAACCTCCATCCCAGTGGACCGCAGTCCCGCGCACAACCACTATGCCACCGGGGCTCAGCCCAAAAGAAAATTTTTTGACCTGGTGGCAGCAGATATTATACAATTATGCTTGATTTAACTGAATTCAAATTGTTACATCTCAATAAAATTGATAATAATGTGTATGTATTATCCCCACTTAAGGGACTGCTTAAAAATCTTAGAAAGAAAGAGCATGCTTATTTGATAAACACTGGTTTTACCCGCTAGACTATAGCCCTGAGTCATCCTTCATATTGAGACATTTACTCCATCCTGTGGCTCAATTTTCAGATTGATGAGGGAGGTGTACACACCTTAGAATAATCATTTGAGATCAAAATGGCGGCATTTACTCCAGGGAAAAGTTCTGAAGGGTTAGAAAAGAAAGACAAATGGACATAGGAAATAAGTGTAGAAGTGAGATATAGAACATTATATTATGAGGATTGCAAGTAATAGCAGGGAATACAACATTTATGAATTATTAAATGGAAAATTAGTTTGCTCTTCACTCAAGTCACAAGTTTAAATAAAGTCATCAACTCTGCTTAGAATCTCTTGATTGCTTTCAGAGTTAGAGAGTTTTTGATCCTTTGTTCTGGATTATTGAATCTCTGCTTGGTGTGAAAGAAGTCTAAACCTAAAATAACTTATCATTTGAGTCATTCTCTCACCAAAGGCAGAAGAAGCTCTGTCAACAGTCATGGATCTTGGACAGTATCCCAAGGTCAAGCATGTTTCCAGTAATCCTGAGGCAAAGGACATTTTCTTTTGTTTTGACCAGGGGAACAATGAACATATTCAGCAATTTGCTGGTAAGAAAATGTTCTTCGTATTTCAAATAACTTAAGGATTTTGTATTTTAAGACTTTCTGGGGAAGTGGATGGGATCTTGGGACTATTCCTCAGGAAAGGTAGTTATCTTGAGAAGCTTTTAATCTTTCTTAAAGCACTCCATGGGAAAAATGCAGGAAAAAAATTAAGACTACTGAAGTCCTTTTTGATGGGGTCTCTTAGCTACTTCAAATAGGAAATTAATTTTTTTTCTTGTGACGTTGCCTCTTTTATAGGATTAATAAGAAAAGTAACAATTTTTTAAAGTAGTTAAATGACATGTTCAATAAAAAATATTTTGAAGCAAAAGCAAAATGAAGCTGTATTCAGTAAAACAAACATGGAAAAATTACAGAAGGTTTGTGCTACTAATAATATTGTGGAAATTTTTTCAAACAGGGAGTATGAAATCAGATAAGAAGTTAAATCTGCATAGAGAAATGAAGAATAGAAGAAAGATTGTACTACAGAAATTAATAAAAGTTAAACAAGTTAAATTTAAAATAAGTGGAAGAAATGAAACGATAAAATTCAAACAAAAATCAATAAAATAGATTTTCAGGAAAATAAGATAAGGAGATCAATGAAGCCAAAGGTACTTTTGGTAAAAATATATTAAAATTATATATATTTAGACAGATCATGTTAAAAGAGAGCAAAGCTCTAAATTACCAGTCTCAGAAACAAAGTGACCACTGTTAGCCTACCAATAAAAAAAGGAGAGTAAGGAATTCTCAAGTAAATGTAGTCCATGCTTTTGATAATTTAGATGACAAATACAGTGTCTTGAAAGAGTCTAGCAAAATTAAACCCCATATCTAATTTTAATATTATTATATACTCCATATAATTACCTATGTATGTGTTTATTATCATGATTTTACCCATTCTTCCGAATTCTTTCCTTGAACCAATATAAATAACAATTAAAACCAACTTACAACATGAGAGCTTAGTCAGTTAAATTTTTAAAAAACTAGTTGAGTCAATGCATGCATATTTATCAGAAATCTGCTTCTGTTTGTTATATTGTGTACTTAAGGCATTGACAATCCTATCACACAAAATCCACATTTTAATATTTTCATTAATCATTTTCTTTTTAATTTAAAAATCTATCGGAACACAAGGAAAGTTAAAGATAGATCCTCATTCTCTCTTACCTTCTTCTCCCTGTAAATGAAAGTCAGTAAATACAATACTGCTATAAAATCACAGAAACTTGAATTAAGCAAAAATATCAAAATATGAAACATGGCTTTCTGCATATCATCCAATCTAGCTCTCATCACATCTGAAGGCAGGTTTTCATTCTCTAACCCTTCCAGGTAGAATCCTCTGCTTTTCAAGTTACATCATGACCACAAGAGACTCCAATCATGCTTCTTTCAAATGTTCTTTGAGTTGTGAAACAAGAAGAAATCTGTTGGGGCAACATGGGGTTTATAAGGAGGATGAGGTAAAATTTCTCAACTAAATTCTCATTTTTGAGAGCAGATGCATTGTCATATATGCAGGAACAGGGCAAGGGAAACAAGGAAGGAGGGGCTGATTTAAAGAATAATCTTCTGGTCTTCTTTTCACCAGAACAGTTGATAGTTGCCAATTTTCTTAAAACCTTCTTCTAATAAGCACCATAATCACCCTGTGTCATTAAAAAAAACTATCAAGATAGCCTCTTTGGAATGCAAAAGAATAATCACCATAATATTCTGGACTGGTAATTATACCCCGAATTATCTTTGAGGTCCTTCCAAATTTACTTAAAATGCTTGCACTAACTAAAAACAGCTGTTTTATGTGAAGCAGAATTCTTGTAATCTTGTTGCAAAACATCAATGTCCACTTAGTTTTGATGAAACTTTATTATTAGCCCTGACCTCAAGATCATTTATCTCCATGGCATCCAACCAACTGCTATGGAGTACATTCTGACTCAGCGCCACCCTGCAGGAGAGAGGTGAACTGCCTCCCAGGGGTTCCCGGCTGTGGTACTCTCCTGCAGGAGGAGTGGCCTGCCCAGCTCCCTTGTCACAGCTTCTGTAGGAGTCTCTTTTCAGCCCTAGGTGAGTCTGTCCTATAAGGGGAACGATAACACCCTTATAGCAGTAATGACATTCTGTCTTATATGTCTATAGGTGAATACATGCATATGAGTAATAAATGAAAACGCCTATTGCATTGAATTTTATCTAGAGAATAGTTTATATTATAGCTCTTACATATTAGGGACAAGATATATTATGGAGAACAAAATGTGGCACTTCATAGAACCACTGAGATAGCACTTAGGGAAATGCAAATTTTCTTCGAATGTGTTTTCAAGATATCAGGCATCTGGGGAGATTTTTGCTATTTTTATTTTGGTTTTTGTGACTTCAGCAATGTACAGGACATCTAACAAGAAAATGGTATACTTGGATGAATGACTTCTGCAATAAGTATGCCTCACAGGAAGATCCAATACACATATTGAATTGCTTCCCTTCCAATTAAAAATAAGGAAAGTATTATCAGTTAGTCCTTATCATCTAACTCACTCATTATTAACACAAATGCATCCTGTATAATTAAGATTTTATGTTAATGGTTCAAACTAAATGTGAGCATGTAGCTTCACGGAGTCAAAAAACACTAGTGTAAAACGTATGATCAGACTTACAATGATAGTGTAAAGACAGTTTACGCTATATTCTGTTATTAAAATACATAACAAATTTATCAGCAACTTCAAGTGAAATGAATAATGTGTGGTTAGGAAGATGTATTTGCATGCTTGGTGGGTGTGTGAAAACCACTGATTATTACCAAAGAGAATAAAAATAAGGTGTTACCAGTTAGTCCTTATCATCATGAAGTTAAAAAAACTTCATGGAGTTAAGAAAGCACTAGAGCAAAACATATGATGAGACATGGTGCTACTTAAGTGTTCAACTTGGGCAGGATCTCTACGACAAGACTCGTGCTGCTCTTCAAAAGATGCATCTTTTTGTACCAGGAATAGGTATTTTTTGTGTATCAAACAAATTTCGGTGGTAAAACCACAGGTGTTAGCATTTAGGCAACACAGAGGACTTTATAAATTATGATCTTACGCAGACAGAATTCAATTAGTTGTAAAATCATTATATATGTTAATTGTTATGTGTAATTTTTATGTGTCCTTGTCAATAGAAATCCCAATATATTTTCAAGTAATAGTTTCTTTCACAATGCAAAGTATTTCTCTCTCAAACAAAATTAAACATATATTAGGATGCAAATGTTTTCCAGAGTATTTATACCACATAAAAAGTCAAGGTAGCGGGGATGGGGGAAAAAAAAGTCAAGGTAGCTGTGTGTGTGTGTGTGTGTGTGTGTGTGTGTGGTGTTCAGTGGGTGTTCACCTTCCCTGGAGGGTTAGAGTGAGAAACAGTGAGGAAGATGCATGGATTCACATATCAAAGGTACTCAAGTATAAACTGACATAATCGAGCATGCTGCCTCTGGCTCAGTCAGCAGAGAAACAGTATTTGGAAAACCTAGAGTGAACCATGACTGTGATATGCCAAAAACTGGGTCACTGGAATCTGTGCTTTAAACTTCAAAGATGTGCCTGTCTTTTTCATCTAATGTGAACAACCTTAACATTTTAGATACAGATTGGCTCTCTCTCTGAAGTGTTACTATGTAAGGTTAATCACTGAGACATAAAACAGCTTTGCATATGAAAACATAAATGCAACATTAGGAAAAACAAAGCAATGGTAGTATCAAAACTACTACACTATCTTCTCTCTATGTCTGCACTGCTTCATTATGACATGAGAAAAAAATTCTGATGTGTCTCAATGATTAAAGTAATGTCTGTTTCTCAAGGCTATTCTGTTTCACAGACTCTCAAAGAGATTAATCAAATTATTTTGCAACCTCCCTTTTGCATAGCTTATTTAGGGGTGGGGTGTGGGTGGGGAATATGTGCATGTGTTTGTGTGTATTCCATTGAGAAAGCTATAATAACATATTTCATTGAGTCTATTTGAGCCTGCATAGCTCCCACCATCCCAGGTTTGTTTCACATGAAGCTTCTCTCTCTGCCACCCAGTCAACTTAGACTCAAAATATCCCTAAAAGACTGAGTACAAATGCCTTGTAGGTTTCCAAGACCATCGCAACTCCTTGAAGGAGCAGAAAGTCCTATTTTGCAATAGCTGATGGTCTTGAACTTCTGACTTTGCAGTTTGCATACCAATGTATAAGCACTATGCCACCAGAATTACTCTTAATTTAGCAAGTGTTAGTCTTATACACTGAAGACTAAAAGTCATAATGAATCATTCCTAAAAGGAATTCTAGCAGTCCAGTTACTAAGCACTCACCAGCTATTTGGAGAGGATCATGGTTCAAATCCACTTACTAATACAAGGCAAACTATGAAGTAGTTTATTTACACAAGATTGCAGCATTGGAAACCATATGAGGAAATGTAGCTGTGTCCTTGTTTGGTCATTGTTTGGTAGCCTCTATGCCACAGTAATAGGTGGCATAGCAGGTTACTCACTCAGCTTCTAATCATAAGGTCATGAGAGAAAGATGAGGCTGTCTATTCCTGTAAAGATTGGAAGACTTAGCAAATCAAAGAGGCTGTGGGATGCTGGCTTGTAGGGTCACTATAAATCAAATGAACTTGATGGCAGTGAGTTCTTTGAGAACTGAAGTTGATTCACTTAATTTTATAATATCAGATTCTCAATATTCATATATTGTTACAGGTTTTATAAAATGAAATATGTGATTTTTGAGCCCATAAGTATGTTGATTAAAAAATCAATTAAACATTGCTCATTCATTTAATGATTGGATTTCTAAGCAGTATGGGACAGTTTTATTACACTTGGTAAAGCAAAACTAGAGCACACCAATATTTTAAAATTTAGGTGACTGGGAAGACAATAGAACTGGGGGAAATGATGGGTCAAAGCACTTGGCTGAGAAGTTTGGAAGAGATATTGCGAATGATTTCAAGAACTGGACAGGAACCTACACAGCCATGGATAGCAATCCTCATTCAAAACATCAATGATGGTCTCTCTTTTTGGATGGGAAGACTCTGTTTTCTGCTTTGCTGGTGAAGGCATTTGCTTGCTATGCAATGAACACCTACTCTGGCTTTGTTTTTCAAGAGAAGGCTATGTTTCCAACAGTGATTTGAAGTGTAAACTTTGGGGGTTACTCTCTTCGTCCAATTGCAGTTTTGCTCGGTTGGCCATTACTGATGTGGGTAGAACTGTGGAAAGGTCAAAAACTAAAGAGCTGTAAGGACTAGCCTCAACAGTTCATTTTATTATTTTTGATATTTGACAACTTTCTTGTCACAAACCATGTGTCATACATTCATTTTGAAAAGAGTTTGTACAGTCTTTACAACAACCAACTTTAGAATATATCATTTCTAGGACACATTGTTAACAAGTTCTCCTGTTCCCCAACCTCCCCTGCCAGTGGCCAAGAAACAACCAATTTAGTTATTATCACTGTAGATTCCCCCATCTTGAATTTCATATACTGAAAATGTACAAAATCAAAAAAGCTAATAACAATAACAAAATGAAATAGATAAAACCATACATCAAAGAGAAATCAGAAAATATTAAAAAGTAGAACGACTTTAAAATCAGTAAATACAAAAATCAAATGATTAGGGGCTAAACTTTATATTTTCACTATCTTTTAAACACCAAATAGGATTGTAGAGGTAAAGTAACCTAATACTAAGCACACATAAAATATTGCTTTGTCTTTGACAAGCAATATTTTTGTTGTATGACTCAATTTCCTCCTATGAGAATAAGATAAGAATTCACTATGTATTTTGAAGATTAAATAATACAATGGTTGTAAATGCATTGAATAATATTAGTTTCTTGAAGAAATTCTTATAAAAGAAAATGTATCACCATAAAAAATTACTGTGCAATGCTGAAATGCCAAAACTATCACTCATCAGGTGTAACTGCTTTGTTCTTTAAAACTTATGCTAATCTTATTTCCTGGATACTTCTGTAAACATTTTTTTCCAAGCAGTGAGATTATTTATGTTTCATCCACTGAGCAATGTGTTTAGGAGCCTGGTGGTTTAGTGGGTTTGGCATTAGGCTGCTAACTGCAAGGGCAGCAATTTGAAAGCATGGGCCACTCCATGGGAGAAAGATGAGGCTTTGTGCTCTTGTCAAAATGTAGTCTCAGAAATCCACAGGGATAGGTCTGCTCTGCCCTAAAGGGTCATTACGATTTTAAATCAACTAAATGACAATGAGATCTTTGTCTGCCTTTATGGAAAAAATAAATTATGAGAAAACCATGTGTTTGCTTTAGCAGTGAATTTTAATTAGTTGAAACTTAGTAAGAGACCATATTTGACTGTCATTTTAAATAAGTGAAACATTGGTAATATTTTCCTAAATAATATACTTTAGCATATGTTTATTTTAACATATATTAATACAGTTATATTTTACAGATATATTGAATAAATAAATACTGACTAATTTGAATTACATTACAGATATTTTTGTATTTGGAAAGAATATTAAAATATGAGTGTCATTTTAAATGATTATTGAAATCCCAGAAAGATATGGGAAGCTTGTTCTTGACAAATAGAGTGATCACTAAGAAATAAAAGTTGATCAACTGATATTTTCTAAGACTTTGGTGAAATTTTCTTTAAGAAGAACTAAAAGCTTGCATTTATGTCTGTTTGTTTTTAGTATGTGAAGCATTATCCCAAGATAATGTCAATGAAGGCTTGATTTACTCAACATCCCACCCCCACCACCACCACTAGCACCAAGGTACTGTTACAGTCTGACCAAACTCTGTAAAACAAAAATTCTTATGATATAATATATATCAGGCAATGCCCTACATGTTGCTTCAAGACATGTAATATTCCAGCAAACCTGTGACAGGTAGTGTCAGTGATTATTATTATAAATTAACCTAACAATCAATGCCCATTGTTTGTGTAGTGTCCAGCTTTGAAAGTTAGATTCTGTATAATTTGAATAATTCAGGTATTATGATATGTCATTAGCCTACATTGACCCAATACCATTCTCTCAATGCTGGTTTAAAAATTAGTGCTAGGGACCCAACATGACAATAGTACCAGAAGTTCTTTATGCTCAAGAGAGATAGATGACCCATAGCATTCTACTATAAATTAAAGTGTAAGTCTCTAGAGAACCCACAGACAGATTTCAAACAACAAACACAGATGTAGGAACGGGTTCAGGGCTCACACGAAATCCCAGCTCCAAATTAAGAGCAATCAATTCTTACATCACAGCTGGACTCAATACTTGCCCTCAGTAAGGGAACACAGACAACGCAAATGATATAGCCAAGCGTGCGGGTGTAATTACATGGTTTATTGCAGCTATGAGATAAAATAGCACCTGGAGTTTGAAAAGATTGTTTCCCCAAAACACCATCTCAGAAGAGGACAATTAAGTCCATATGGAAGAAACACTCTAACATCAGTCATCAAAGGATTGCAAATCATCTCATCTGAAGCCAAAGGAGGGGGTGGTGTCAGAGCCTAAATGTGAGACTTGGGTGTGCAGAAGTCTGTGGATGGCAGTGGAAGTCAAAGAGACATCTGTGAGATCAACATAGGAAATAAGCCTCTGGTGAGTTCCCTCTACCCATGGGTAGAGGGATGGAAATTAACTGGTTACCAAATAGTATTGGAGAGATGAGTGTAGAAAATCAAAATGATACACTTAAGTCGAGTGGTTAAAACCTGTTGTTTGATGCCCCCACCCCCATACAGGTTGGAGCTGATCTGGTGTTCAACATTGTCTGTTTGGGTTTTTTTTTTTCTCTTTTCATATTGAGATTTATCTCTTTTATTTTGTCATTCTGGGTATCTCTCTTAAATTTTTACTGCGTGTTTTCTTTGCTGGGATATATGAAACCTGGATCAATGAACCTATAAAAAATACAAACTGATTAAAAACACATATAAATAAAATATGAAGAGAAAAATGTGTCCCAAAAATACATATTTAACTCTCAAAATTTAAGTGGAGAACCAATCCAAATTAAAAATAAGTGAAAAATTTTGAGAGAAAAATATATCTCACCAAAGTTAAAAATACATGCAAAGATCATCAACATCATGACTCATTAGGGAAATACAAACTTATAACCACAAATGTACTCCGACGTGCATACTTAAAGGTCTAAAACGAAAAAGATTATAACAACTAGTTGATGCAAACATGGAAAATGGATATCTTTATGTAAATAAGAGCAATGGCATGTCTTCTTAAAAATAATTAAATATTTACCCATAATATAAAGAAGCCATTTTACTCCTTTGTGATTAATTTTTGAAAAATATTTAAATAAAAGTTCACATCACCAGTTCATCTGTAATAGCAGGAAACCAGAAATTCATGTTTATCAACATATAAATGGATGAGTAAATCATAGATATTAATGTTGATGAAAATACAACAATATAGTTATTGGCACACAGTGAAACATGAATGAATCTCAAGAGAATTATATTGGCTATAATTTAATTTGTATGCATTTCAAGAAAGTATTATTTTTATAAGGACAGTGGTATCAGTATGCCATTCAGATATAAACTTTGAGAAAAAAATAATGTTGAAGGGAGGAATTGCTTCCCTACTTTTCCATTTTTCTATACATGAAATGCCCATATAGTGTTCCTTTATAAACAAAAATTTAAGATCTCATCTATTTCAGGAGATACAAGACATTCTCTTGGTATTGGTTTAACCCTTCCATTGTCTTGACTAATTATTATCATTACAATTAGTGAGTGCCAAAACTCACTGCACAATCTCCTTAAAGATGTCTTGGATTAGGTAATACTTTAGCTGCAGGGTTGCTGGAAACTTACACTCTATGTTGCTGAAAAGTAGCATCCTTCTAAGGAATTTATGACCACGCCATTAAATAATCTATAGGGATTCTATCAGATCATGGTTTTGATATCTGTGTTGTAATACCTCACTTTTGGACTTGCAGTTTTAAGAAATGAGTCAGAATCCACACACAATAAATATACACTTTGTTCACCTATGATGCTCTGATAGTCTAATAATCTTGGACATAAGCATAATATAAATATAGTTCTGAAAGATATGAATCAGCCTTTAAAATTCCTTATCCTGGTTTGGGCACACTGCAGTGTGGGGAAGACTATTCTTTGGTTAGTCTAAGAAGTCCAGTCAAGTCTTTACTGTTGGAAGATTTAGTTAAAGCATAGTTGCTGTTAAGGAGGCTGAGGATTGCTTTTGACACTAGTACAATTTAATTTCACCCTTTTCACTTTTCAGAAAGTTCTACAGAGGAGCAGATCAAATTAATGTGCATTCTTTGGATGATTAGAAATTTTCTATAGTATTAAAAGAAACTTGGGTGTTACCGTTGGGTGAAATCTGAAAAACAAATACTGAGATTCAAATTTACAATGACCTCTGTATCAATCTAAAGTTTTTTTTGTTTGTGGTTTTTGGGCATCACTGCCTCTGGTGGTGGTGGGCGCTACCCAGTGTCACTCCTGAGAGCCGCCGCTGGATTTCAACCGCCAACCCCGCGGGCAGTTCCGCACTCACCCACTTTACGCCACTGGGGTTCAGCCCCTAAAGTTTTATTTTCTTTCTAAATCTTATTTGAGAACTTTTGTAATTTAGCTTATTTCAAAAAGAAATATAGTATTCTGAGGAAATCTTCTCCCAAACCCAAGGTCCAAATTCAATTATAGTTAAGGATCCCTAGTGAGGAAGTTTTACAAATACCACTGAGAAGATATCTTCTTCTAGTCTCTTATTTGGATTCCAGCAGTGTTAACACTGGTATTTATTTAGTTTATTTATTTATTTATTTATTCATTTATTTATTAATATCCAAAAAGCTTTGCTGATAATTTCAAAACTCCATTTTACTTAGCTCTAGAGTGCTGTATCTGTTTACTTTCTCTTTTTAATAATCAGTTGTGATTTAATACATATTTCAGGCCAAATTTCCATTGGAGAATGTCCCATTGCCACCACAATGCTTCCAAGTATTCTTTGTCTACACAGGCTCCTTGACATTGTCTCCCTTTTGCCCTCCCTCCATTTTTATAAACACTTTCAAATAAAACGCTTAGCATACCGATGACACCTGAACTTTCAGTTACAACTTCAGATAAGTAAAACTACAATGATTTAAAAGCTAAAAGCAAAATATTTCACATATAAAAAGTCACACTTTTAAAAATATGAGGAACTCAATTGAGCAATAGAATTGCATTTAAAATTTTATCTTTCTGAAGTAATTTAAACCTTTATTATTATAAGAATATCCAGAGAGGAATAAACTTTCCAAATATTTACCAAATATGTTTTACTGCGCTTAAATATATCTTACTAACTCTTATTCGTGCCTTTTGAAAATCAAACAATGCACAATGACCTCCTCATGATGTATGAGGACGAAGGAGAATCCAAGGTCCCATCTGCTCAGGATGATGTCTATGGGGCAGAGGCAAGATACACCTCTGCTCTCTAAACTTAGATTCCTTATTTTGGCATCAAGCACTTCACCCATAGTACCCTACTTCTCAGCAGCGTTAGCCAGTGTCCCTCAGATTACAGCCATCAGACTCAGACACTCTCTCCCTTGATCTGTTGCAGCATATATTCTACTTGCATGATTACAAGGCATTGTTGGGTATATTACAGGGGCAGTTTATAGGAGAGGAAGACCCTTAAGGGAATGGATTGACACCTTGCCTGCAACAAAGGGGTGAGGTAGGAACAATTGTGAGGCTGGTGCAGGACTAGGCAGTGTTTCATTCTTTTCTGCATAAAGTTGCTATGGGTCTGCACCAACTTAAAGGCAGCTAACAACATCTAACGGTAAGAAGATTTGGTTGGAGTCTCATAGACTAGTGACAAAGCATGAGAAATAACAAATAAAACCCCTTCACCGCTAGAACTCTGAATCTCGCCGAAGGTGTTGTCTTAAATGTTATCTATTTTGCTCTTTTTTCTTTTTCCTTGATTCACTTTGGTTTGTTTGTTTGTACCTTTTTCTTGTGACTCTCTTCTTGATTCAGTATTGCTCTATTCAGCAGCGTTATTTGAAGTCCATGTTAATGAATGACAAATCTTCCTATCTTATCTGATCTTTCTATAAAAATGAATTACAAAAAGTAACCGAAAGAAAGCTTGAAACTAAAGGAAATATGTTCAAAGGGAAAATATTTTAAAGAAAATATGAAAATATCTTCCCTAGCAGCTAATTTATATGAAAAAGTGCAAAATATTTTTGGTAATGGAAATATCTAATAATATGGATAAGTCAAAAAGTACGGCTGTTTTAATATTCAAGTTAATACATTCTTAGGCTTATTTTAAAAACTTTTTAAAATATCTTTGGCACTGTGGATGGCTGCAGACAAATTTTCTCTGTAGTATACTTATCTTAGACTTATTCTCAAAAGTGCAAAAAAAACTTACTATTCTCCAGGTGATTCAACTCACAGACATCTTCTATAAAAGAGTAGAACTACACACATGGGTTTCAGAGATGTTAGTTCTTTAGATGAGTAGAAAGCCTCATATCCTCTCCCACAGAGCAGCTGGTGATTTTGAATTGCTGACCTTGCTGTTAGCACCCCAATACAATGCCATCTATGTCACCTGAGCCCTTACCAAAAAAAATACCTTTTATGAACAAGAGAAAAAAATAATTTTCAGTTCAGGACTATTATCAAGAAACATACACAAATCATAAAGGCTTTGGAATGTTTAGGTACTTCTGTATCACCTCAAGAAGTTTCATATGGTAGGCAGTATTGCTCATTTGGGCAAGGGGTTTCAAAGGCAGATAACTACAAGGGGTTTTTAAAAGTGGATGACTATACTGTATCCTGGATTATAAACTTTAGCATAAAAGTTTTCATTTGTCAGTGGGGGGAGGGAGGTGGAATAATTTTGGCTTATTCGTAAAGGGTTGGTGATAAAGCAAATGAGTTGGGAATCTGTGAACTAAAACAACAATCTTTAAATAATGTTTTTCCTGCATCACTGCCCTGGTGGAAGTAGGAAGCCCAGTCTTGCACCTGGAGAGCTGCTGCTGGATTGTAACTGTCAATCTTGTGGACTGCTGTCCTGCACACAAACACTGCACCACGAGGGCTCAGCTAAATAGAATATTTTGAGAAAAGTCAGGAAGTTGTCAGATGAGCCCAGAGTAGGAAGATCACAGATATCAATGAATTCCGTCCTTGGCTGAAATTCAGAGACCAGTGAAGGAAGGCAGTAGAATTGCCATTGATATGATAACTAAGAAAAATAGGATGTAGCATGATTCTGCATTTTCAATTTTAAGTGAAAACTTTGGGTACCACAAAGTTTGGTGCTACCATTGATGGGCACTAACACTGCATGACTATTTTCCCATCTATGTTTAAAGCAAGGACTGAAGCTAATAATGAGGATTCTTAGTAATAATTCATAATTGGGGAGAAGTCTTGGATTTGCCAAAACAATTCAGAAAACAAAGTCCATTCAAACAGTGACTTCCTAGGGGATCTGCTTGGAAACATCCTACCAAGCAGAGAGGTCAGACTACAAGTTTAGGGAATTCTTTGTTTTTAATTCCAGAGTGATAATCTTATCAACTGTATCAAAGAGGACAAAAGGACCTAGGGAGTTTATTATAAGGACCTTCATAGAAAATTGGAAATTGCACAGGTGAGAATACATCTAGAAAATATGCTCAGAGAAATTGTGTCACCTCTGGTCATTCTTTGAAGCTAGCCAGGGCTGTCCCATAAGTATTCTGTTGGGAACCTTACCCCATTCACACCCGTTTTTATTTTGGCATATGGTTTGGTTCATTCAAGGATGCCCACTCTACTCTTTGACTCGGTGTGACCAGTGGGCAGAACTCTGAACAGATATGTTAAAGAGGAATGAATAGACCTATGAGAAGGAGATGAAGAAAAACTGTTACTTCACATGCTGATATTTTTGTTTCCTAAATGTTTCCTTAATTTTATAGGAATATTTTAGGACCAGACACTTAATCAGTAACATAAATTCCTTCAATGAAACCAGTGTTTGATCAGACACTTCTTAGAAATGAAGTCTTCAGACCAGGCACTGCTTAGAATTGAAGCCATAGCATGTGTGTCAGTTCAGGTGGACTAGCGAAACAAATTTGAGTCATTCATTCATGTGTAAGACAGAGCTTTATATCAATAAGTAATCATCTATGAAGCAAGTGATTATATAGCATCCAAATTCAGTCCAGATCAAGTCCATAAGTTCGATTTAGCCCATACATCTGATGCTACTTCATAAGTCTCTCTTCAGACTCACACAAAATGTGTATGTAATGCCAAATGCAGGGAAAGCACAACCCAGTGGGTGCAAAATTATATGGATCCAATGATGTTGGACACATCTCCAGCACTGACTTGCATCTCCCCATGGCTCCTCCTTCCTGCTCTAGGGCTCTGGCTGTCATCAGAGTAGCTCCAAGAGGCGGGAGTGTGTTTCTTGCCTCGAGGAACAAAGAGAATTTCCCAGAATCCTCAGGAAGGAGGCCATGCCCACACAGAGCTATGTCTGCTTGACAGGCTAGACTCCACCCCTTTACTAAAGTTGACAGGGTAATAGGTAACTACACAGCATGGCAGTGAATTTGCTCCTTCACAGAAATATGTGGCCAATTGCTGATTTTCCAATGTTAAAATCCTTTTAAAATATTCTGAATATTGTTATTCCCCAAACTACCTATCATCATTTCCCTATAGATATTATAACAAGTTAAAGGGCAAACTAACAAGTGGAAAGGTAAAAGTGGGTAGGTAAAAAGTTGGAACAGAGAAAAACTGAATTTTCAATAACATGTCTATTTTATTTTATTTTATTTTATTTTATTTTTGTTTGTTTGTTTTTTGGGGGGTCATCACTGCCTCTGGTGGTCATGGGCACTATCCAGTGCTGCCCCTGAGAGCCACCGCTGGACTTGAACCACCAAGCCCGTGGGCCGCAGTCCTGCACTCAACCACTTACACCACTGGGGCTCAGCCCAACATGTCTGTTCTAAAGCTGATTGTGAACCTCTGGTTGTAAATAAAATATTATTCAAACTAAGAGGGAAATACACTTAGCTATATAGAAAACAATGCTGGATATAGATAGAAATATTTTAAATATAATATATATTATGTGCTTATCATATGTTAGTTTCAATTTTGAGTGTATGCTTTATTGACTAATATAATTTTTAATAAAATCCCTGAGGAAATATTATCAGTTATGTCTTTTAAATTTAAAAAATATCAAAACTTTAAGAATCTTTCTGTATCCTGTGTCTATAAAAAGCCACATGCAAAAATATTTTCTTTGTAGCTTTTATAAATAAACACTCTAAATTACTCTTTTCCACTTTACTTGGAAACAAATAAATGAATTTGAATAATATATAATTTTCATATTTACAGATTTTATAACTTAATAAAGGAAGGAATATATGTAAACAAAGACAGTTTATTTAAGCTCATAGGAGGAATTGTCTGCTTTTCTACAGGCTTCTTTTTCAGCAGCTTTAGACAAGGTTTTACAAGAAATGGTGAACCGGAACTAATTCATGGAAAGGTACAAGTATTATTTACCTGAAGAACTGTCATTAGGTGCTTTTGGCTGGGGAATAAAACTGCTACATTCCTGCTTTAGAAAGATCATGCTGATGGAGTTGAGGGAAGTAGGTTTTGCTCAGGCACAGCTAGCTGAAATTGAAGTCTAGTTAAGTAAGAAGAAGAAAGGCAGACGGGCACTTGGAAAGGGGTAGAAAAGGACCAGAGTAATTAAAAAGAGAATTGTAATATTTGAAGATTGGCGATTGCCCACATATTTCTGTGAGGGAACACATATGCTGCCATGCTTTGGTATCATTTTTAAGCAGTGTGGAGATTTTGGGAGTTCCCTTTGTTAAACAAAAGTATAATGCAGAACAAAATTCAAACAAAGAAAGGTACAGACTGAAAGGATCCACTGAGACCAGAGGGCTCCTGAAATGATCAGTCTCCGACATATTTTAAATCTTGAGGTGAAAGTGTATCCTGAGATCACCTTTTAAGGAAACAACAAAGTGGTACACAATATAAATGATATTACCCATAATTCTAATTATAGTGTTCTACTTAAAAAACAAACAAACAAACAAACACCAATGGGGGGTTACACTTTGGGCTCAACAGTTCAAATCTTGCAGTCACTACAAGAGAGAAAGGAAACACTTTCAATTCCTTTAATAAGCTCCAGCCTTAGAAACCATGTGAGGCATTTCAAGCCTCACAAACAAAAGTAAACATTTCAAGCCTCACGAGGCTCCTCTGAATGGGAATTGATTGGAGATTTGCAAATATGGTTTCTTATTTTTTCTATTATACTTAAAAAATCTTCCTGAAACTAAAAGGTTAGCATTCTCTATAAATCATGACAAGAGGTTATGGGAAGCCAAAGTATTGAAATACAGGATACAACTACAGAAAATGTCAATACTTGTGAAAAAAAAATGTATCTAATGCCACTGCATAGCCTGTGTAGAAATAGTCAAATGAGAAGCTAGTTTGCTGTATTTTCTCCAAAATACAGCAAAATGTTATCCTTGAAAAACTTCTCGCTGGATGGGGTGGGCTGGATGGGCGGTTTGGGGCCAGTGACGACGGGACTGAGGGTTCCAAGGTAGACGTGGGGGGGAGGGTGTTGGCTGGCCCGGGGATGGGGGGGGTAGTGGGTGGTTCAGGGTTGGTGGTGGGGGTATGTGAGAGGTCCAATAGGGATTGATAAATACTAATGTAACAGAGAGAAAATATTGAAGTCCAAATGGAGATTGAGCGTGATGGTAGGACAGAGGAGGTATAGGAAAATAGAGAAAAGAATCGGGGAGTAAGGGGTATTTATAGAGGTTTAAATACAGGCATGTACATAGGTGATTATATTTATATATGTAGATGGGGAAATAGACCAATATGAATATACTTACAGGGTTAGTATTAGGACAGCAGATAGGCATTGGACGTCCAATCAAGTACTTCCTCTGTGCAAGAATATATTGTTCTATTAAATTGGCATTCCATGATGTGCACCTCACTGGCACAATCACTGAAAACAAATGTGTGCATGAGCGAATGTGACAAAGAAAGCTGAT
Source organism: Nesogale talazaci (assembly GCA_004026705.1). NCBI lineage: Eukaryota > Metazoa > Chordata > Mammalia > Afrosoricida > Tenrecidae > Nesogale > Nesogale talazaci. The sequence continues at coordinate 123,026 of PVJH01000293.1, read as the reverse complement.
GGTACCCAGCTATCAAAAGATATAGTATCTGAGGTCTTAAAGGCTTAAAAGTAAACAAGCGGCCATCCAGCTCAGAAGCAACAAAGCCCTCATGGAAGTTGCACACCAGCTTGTGGGACCAAGAGGTGCCAAAGTGATCAATTATCAAGTTTCAAGAACTAATAATCATAACATTATGTGTTCACTCTCCTGATATGATTGCTGATGACAAATGTGTGCATAAGCAGATGTGGTGAAGAAAGCTGATGATGCACGGCTATCAAAAGATGTGGTGTCTGGGGTCTTAAAGGCTTGAAGGTAAGCAAGCAGTCATCTAGCTCAGAAGGAATCCCACATGGAAGGAGCACACCAGCTTATGCGACCATGAGGTGTCAAATGGATCCGGTACGAAGCATCAAAGAACTGAACATTATATCATTATAAATGAGGGGGGGGATGAAGATTGGGGATGCAAAACCCATCAATAAGTGAAGCAACATCCTCTTACAGAGGGATTGCAGCAAGGAGATGAGTCACTCAAGGTACAGTGTAGTAGCAATGAAATATGCAACTTTCCTTTGGTTCTCAAATGCTTCCTCCCACCGACTATCATGATCCCAATTGTACCAGACAGATTCAGCTAGACCAGGAGATGTACACTGGAGTTGGAAACATGCTGAATTTAGGATAAAATAATTTTATAAATTATATGGTTGTAGGGGGGCAGGTTTCACCAGCTATTATGTCATTTTATTTAAGGAATTTTTATATCTGTATATCTGAGTATTCATGGGGGTCATGAAGCAAATTCATATAGAAACCAAGGAATGCTTATATACACATGAACACAATGACCATATAACTTTTTTATGTTTGAAAGTAGCAATCAATATGATGAAGAATAAATAACGTATCTAGAATGTATATTACCTTTTTGTGAAATGTATTGATTCAAAATAGGTAGGGATTATATATAGCAATCTGTAAATATATAGCTGTATCCTATATCTTATATCCTATAGCTATATCTTTTGGGAACATTATTTTCCATGCTAATTGAGGTTTGTATTTCCCCTACCACAGAAATAATAAAATTAGTACTGTAGTCATCTTGTTACCCCATGCTAGTCTCATGACACAGCTAAATATCTCTACCTACTTCAGAAATAATCACTTATAATAAAGAATTTAAAAACAAATTGATTCACTTTGCCAACAAGATTATCATCTATCAACTCAAATAATAAGATAGATATAAAATAAATCATTCTCATGTTTTTAATCCTTTGTGTATCTCATTAAGTTTATCTATATTTATATATAGATATACTTATATATCCATTTATCTTGACAGTATTTTCACAAAATATTCTGAATGAAACACCTCTTGACACTCTGGAAATATAAAAATCAAATAAATAAGTGAATATAAAATGTACTCAAACCCATAATCCCAATGATCTAAATTATATTCAATTCTTAGGAACACTATAGATCATATATTACTGAGCTATAGTATTTTCAGGATTGTGATCTGTGCTGAGTCCATTGCCACATATCTGTCCCACACAATTGTTAGTTGAAGTACTGACCTATTGGTTAGCAATGGAGCTCTTATCTCCTGCATCCCTGAAATTGCTCATACCATAAAATTTAGGGATGGGACAATAGTTTTACAAAAATAAACACGAATTGGTTTGTCACGTGTAAAAAAGAGGAAGGGAGGTAAGAGTAATGAAAAAAGAATGCAACAATTGAGTGAAATCAAAATTCAAAAAATTAGTACAAAGAAAGTGCAAGAATAAATAATCCTGAAAAAATAGGTTAGTTTTAAACTCAGGCAAATATTCTAAAAGACAAGCTAATTTAAATAAAAAAAAATAAAGGAGTCTTGTGAGGATCCCAACCTTTGTGCAGGAATATTCTTTGGTGTACGTTGTCTAGAAAACAATTGATATAAGTGAATGACATTTATAACTTCTCTTACCACATTGTACAAATGAAGATTGGGAAAATGTGTTAGACGCTTATTACTTTGATGGCAAGTGATAAATATAGAATTGACCTCAGTATTAATGTTTTGTAACCTCATTATTTATCCCACTGTCACTGAATTAAAAAAAAAACTAAACAGGACACGTCAAACAAAACTTTTAAACAAGTAAGAATACAATGGCTTCAGAACAGCAAACAAACTTTTAACTAAGATCCAATTAAATGAATTTGAACATTTCCCCAATTAACGTTTTCATAGACTACAAAGAAATTTCAGTATCATTCAATGTCATAATAGATTTTTACCTAGCTACTGATTTCTAAGTGAGTTATATTCCTACATAAATACAATATTTTATGTGATGTTAATAACATCAATGTGCAGTGAAATTAAGCACGTTGGTGAAATGATACCTTAAATGTGGAATTTAGACACCTTTTAATTTGAGCATATACATAAACCTTTTTCAGTATTGCTTCTAATAAATTTAAATATTATGTAACCATGATAAATTGTCATAAGATATGTTTTATCCACCTGAAACTCCCTGAACATCACTTTACAATCCTTTATTAATGCTATTTTTCTACTTATCTTTTGATATTCTGACCAAGAATTTAGATTATTATGAAACACTTTAATTCCAAAGAAGAATCAGGCACTCTTTTTTGGGGGGTGGGGGGCATCACTGCCTCTAGTGGTCATGGGCGCTACCCAGTGCAGAGCCTGAGAGCCACCGCTGGATTTGAACCACCAAGCCTTCAGGCTGCAGTCCTGCACTCAACCACTTATGTCCCCGGGGCTCAGCCCGAACCAGGCACTCTTATAGGTATCTTTTTGCTATTTTTTCACATTCTTCCAATGTGAAGCATCCCCATTATTCTATTATTTATAAGCATAGAACTCTATGTCTTTTACTATATTTTGAGCTGTTAAAAACCAATGAACTTATATTTCATTTTTGATTCCTTGTAGATGAATGCATGCCCTTAGTATTGAACTGAATACAATAAATAAGAATCTGTGTCTACTTTGGAAAAATCAGACAATTTTAAGGTTATAGCCATATGAGGAGTCATTATATACACACAAATCTGCCTTGGAGAAGTCGACAGAGAATTTTCTTTAGCAGAGAGGAGAGTGAGGTTTCTTAGTACTTTGGACATACTGAGGAGCCATCAGCATCTGGTCCGAGGCCCCATGCTTGGGAAAGATGATGTTAGGTGAAAAAGAGGAAGGAAAGGAGATGGATTGGTACAGTGATAGCAGCCACGGACTTTAGCACAGCAGCTGGGACCAGGACGTATGAGCAGGCCCTATTTTGTTCTGTTGTACATGAGCTCAATATAGTCCTAATCCATGGCACCTGTTTTCCTCTGTGAAGGTAAGAATTGATTCCATTATTCTCATGTATTTGTTGTTGACTTTGAGCCCCTTGCTATAGTCACGACATCTCAGTTATTCTTCAGTATTTTCAAGCAAATAAGTGATTGAAAAATCCCATGGTTGCAGTTAACCCCCCTTTAAATCCTTTGTTTGTTTGTTTTTAACCTTTTTAAAGAGGTCTTCTTAAGCAGGTCTGTTCCATGGAGTACCTTGTTTGATTTTTGATTTCTGCTCCCATTGATATTGTTTATGGAGCCTCACAAAATGAATTCAGAAAGTTCAAATATTTACTCCATGTATCATTACCATTCATTGCAGCTGTAAGAGAGTGAGTTAGGCAGCAATTTCATGTCTCTACTTAAAACAACCTGCTGGGAAGATATGGCTGCGTCTTTCTGCATTAAAGAGAATAGTGTCTCCTAAGTGAACAAAATGGATTGAAGTCATCATGTAGTCCACGTTATATATGGAAGGGAAGGTAGTCCAGACCTCTCTTAGCATAATCTTATGATAACTTGCTACTCACCTAAGATGAAAGCAGACCCAGCCAAGCTTATGCTATTTCCACTCCATTACTCATTATTTGAGCATTCAAGTCCTAATTCATTCTGGATAGATGATGATGCTAATAATAAGATAGGAAGGAACACTGGTGATTAAGAAAAGATCAGATGGCCCACAATTTAAGAAGGGGTACTCTGTGAATGTTACAGAACTACAGGGTTCGGCACACTGATGCTCTTTTGTTACACACATGAGGCTCTGAAGTATGACTGAAATGAAAATAAAACTACTACAGTATATTAGGGACTATTGTTCAATTAATAGTAGCTTCAGCTGTCTGTAAATTGTATTGATGACTCTCAAAACCTTTGAAATTGTTAAGAGGAAAAAGATAAGCTCTTCCATCTCAATAATTTGTTGGTGCCTATTCTAGAATGGTTGAGGTGGAAGTGAATGAAGGGGAAGTGGTGGGAGGGAAAATCCACTCATTTCCACAGAGAAGGAGGAGAAAAGTAGCCATGAGGTCAGAAAAGGAAATGTGATGGAGAAAAGGAAACTAAGTAAGAGAAAGATGAGACTTGGGCGCAGAGAATCTCTAGCTATCAAGAAATTGAACTTGGCACATGACTTGCTGCAAAAAGAAACACGAACAATTCAAAGTCAGATCCCTCAAAGTTAGTCCCGTTAGAAATGATACATCTGCGCATTCTTAACTTTTTGTTCTAAGCTTCTTTACATAGAGCAGAAATTGTGCAAGAGTGGTCATAAAGACATAAATAGATAACTGAGCTTGTTGCTTTTAAAAATCACTGTGAATAATTCAATGACCTAGATGTGATACCTCAATTTCCCTCAGTTCCTGATTTCACTGCTGATTCTAAAAGCTTATAGTTACTACTGGCAAACACCATAGGGTACATACTTTTTTTTTCTCCAAAACAATGTAATTTCAGGCATTTGGGATAGGGTAAAAGCAACTACATTAACTTAGGTATAAAACAGGTACCAGGAGCTAATTAAATTTAGGAAAGCCGGGGTGACATAAATAATGAAGATGCTCAACTACTTAGTAAAAAGCTCAAAACATTGGTGGGTCACATCTATTCAAAGGCCTCTCAAGAACAAATGCTTAGCAAAGGACCAGGGCACACAAGCAATGTTCCGCAAATCATGTTAAGATCAAAAGACTGTGGAGAAACCTCCACAAAGATGAGCAGAACCTTGCTCTGGCACAATAATCAACCACTTCCTGGATTATGCGACAGAATAATTAACCTGAAACAATAGTTTTAAAGGGACTAGTGTACTAACTGCACACTACATATTAGGTCTTTTTGGACTTCATTATAAATTTTATCAAGAATCATCATACTTGAAGAAGTCAGAAATAACATGCAATACCAAGTCTATTCTCAAAATGCCACATTATGTAATGTATTACTGAATTGGCTTCTTCTTTTGATATGTACAGGTACTGCACAGAACCTGAGATTAAAATCTACTCAAATTTGACTCAGTGGAAACTCTGTCCCTCACATTAAAGATGTACATATTTCCTCTGTTTGCTGGGACCCACAAAATAAGGAGATCTTTGATAGACACCACAGTCTACATTATCCATTAGGAAGAAGTGCCACTTTTTTGAAGTAAGACAATAAAATTCCAGCTAAGTGAAGAGTACCTAGCTTTCAGAAAAGATCGTGAATTACATTCTAGCAGAACTCTAAGTGTCCTGGTGGTACGGAATGCTGCGAACTAGCTGGTCAGTTGTTCTAAACCATGAGGCACTCCTCAGGTGAAAAGGAGGCTTTCAACTCTCGTAAAAAGTTACACACTAGGAAACCCATGGGAAAATTTCTCTCTGTCCTATTGGGCTGTGATGAAAGTGATTCATCATGGTGATGATTCCCGTCATGAATCATGAATGTGCCCCTCATCCATGGGCAGGAATGCGTGGGGAGGGGAGATGATCTCCCACACGGGCAGCCGCTTCAATCCTGTGTTGTCAGAAAGAGGCAAGAAGAGCAAACAAGAGCAACAGCAACAGACGTGCCAGGCGAGGTGGACTGTGGCACAAATTGAAGAACTCGTATTTCATTTGCAAGTCCAAAAATATACTGGTTTCTAGCAGAAGATTGTTAGAGCAACAAAATCAACAGTCACTTCATAGATATCCCAAATGACAACTATGTTGGCTCTCTTCCAGCATCTATTCTCAGCAGCAAGCTGTGAGAGAAACAGTCAAAAGTTCGGCGGGAGTAGATATACACCTAAAGGTTAAACTCCCTCCTTGACAAACTGCAGTAGGTAGGTGAGTACAGGCTTTGACATGTGCTGTGAAAGCACACGTTTGTGATGTTGAGTATTATGAGTTGTAACTGTATGTTGCTACATATTGACCTTTTCAGAGGGAAAAATATATATCCTTCTTTCTTAAAATTGCCTAATCAGGAAACCCTAAACAAAACATGCGTTAGCCAATGAAAGTAACATGTTTTCGGACAACGTTTGTTTCTGCCTGAATACACACTAATTATAAATGTTCTGCAATGTCTGAAAATAAGATATTCCACATGTACATAGATCTCCACAATACATAAAAGCAGCCGCCAATGAAAGAACAAACATAAGACCCAAGGGTGCAACCCCTGGGTCTGAAGCAATTCTGAAAGGTCCAGACATGAAGGGCTAATAGGAACTAATTTGGGTGACAGTAACACAAACACCCCACAGAGGGGTAGCAGAAATCAAAGGAGAGGGGGTAGGGTAACTTAATGAGACTTTTGATAGTTTAAATTACTGAATACAAAAAGGATTATCCACAATACAACCACTTCACTAATGCCAAAGGAAATTTTTGGAACGTTCCTAAATTAAACAAAGTCTTTGTAAGGGTAAACTATCTCTTTGCTTACTAGCAAGCCAGTGTGTGGCTGTAAATGGTACACTTCTCTTGAAACATGATCACTAATCTCTAATGTGTAGATGAAGAAAAATGATTATTTGTTGCCAATCTATATTCATGGCCATATGTCAAAATTAAACAACAATCAAAAACCAATTATTTCATGCCTTCTTTTCAGCAGTAAAATACCACATGTTAAATACCTACAAAAGAGCCTAGCACTTAACTAAGGCTTAATATGATCAGATTTGACAGCTTTGTGCATCCACATGAAAAACAACTCAGAAAAGAATCCTGGAGGAAGGATACATCAAAGATTAGAAAAGAACAAGAAAGACTGAATTCAGTAGTATTTGCTCTGGTTTTATTAATGAGAAACCACATATGGTCATGAAAACTCATACAGAGTACTTTATTTTAATAAATCATTTTATCGGGGGCTCTTACAGTGCTCATAACCATTCTACATCCATTGTATCAAGCACATTTGTACGTGATGTTGCTATCATCATCTTTAAGATATGTTCTTTCTGTTTGAGCCCTTAGTGTGTCAGTTCCTTTCTAGTCCTTCCCTCCCTCCCTCCCCTCCCACTCTCATGGACCCATGATAAATTACTATTATTTTCATATATTATACCACCCATTGTCTCCTTTCACTCTTGTTACTATTGTTTGTCCTCAGGGGAGGGGAGGGATTGCATGTCAGTCACTTTAGTCAATTCTCCTTTCCTCCTCTTCTTCTCCCAACCTTCCCCCTCCCCTCATGGTATCAGTACTCCCATGGCTGTTCATGAGGTATTTGTCTCTCCTGGATTCCATGTGTTGAAAGCTTTTATCTTCACCACTATACATGCTCCAGTCTAGCCAGGTTCGAAGGTAGAACTGGGATTATGATGAGGAGCGGGTGTTAAAGAACTAGAGGAATGTTGTCTGTCCCCTCAGTGCTGTGCCACACCCTGACTGCCTCCTTCTTTGCTTGTGACCTTCGGTGAGGGAATGTCCAATTACCTACAGATGGGTTTGGGGACATTTTTTATAGGACTTGGATGCATGCATGACATTAAAATAAGAAACATATAAATGTGATTTTTTTTAATGTGAAAGTTTGGTCAGAGTTAAAGTTTTCCCAGGTAGTAATACTAACAAAAAATTTGCATCTTCAAGTCCAAACTAAAACCTAGTGTGCCAGGAACATAACAACCTTCCCCACATGGTTAGTTTGCTGTGACTCATGTTTCTGTAAATGTGTGAAGCAACAGTGTTCCCCACTGGATCCAGGCATCTGTGGAGTTTGACAACTGAAAAAGACTAGTAAAAAAACTTGGTGAACTACATCTGAAATATAAGCATGTCACAGCCATGTAGAGTCACCCTTGTGGACTTCAATGAAGCCAAACTTTCCTAAGTTTCACATGCTGAATCCACACTATTAAAAACAAAAATAAATTACTTGTGAAGAAGCTCAGAAGAAATAAGTGTGTGACATAAACAAGAGGTAGCTACAAAGATGCAGGCCAAACTCCATTTCCTCACCTTTCTGCTTACTGTTACTCTAGTCTAGACTTTCAAAAGTCTATGAGCCAGCATTCCTCAGGATGCCAACAAGGGGCACTCTTCTCATAACATACTCCCAGAAAGCACCTGCTCTCAAGTGGGCCCTCAGGTCAGCCATAAAATAATCTGTTACAAGGCAGAAACATTATAACTACCAAATAAATACTGGGTGAAACCTCACAACTGTCTTGTTTTTGGCAAAGCATGATGTTGTAAAGTTCAACCAACCAGAATTTTCTTCTCACGTTTCTAGATCCTCTCTATTTCAGCTCTAGGGAAATCTCCTTTCACTGCGATTTTCTGACTCTTATTTTGAATCTATGTTCTGTACTTCATTCCCATGACCTCACAGGACTCACAGACAATAGTCATGATTAAAGAATTTATTAAGAATTAAAGAATTCTTAAATTAATTTAATTTAATTAATAATAAATTAAAGAATTTATTAACCTATCATAATACAGGTGAAAAATACCCAGACAGTGCTGTTCAGCCAGGAAATATTTCAAAAGTCTCTCAGAGCTGTTAGTGAATGTTCATGTCACTCTGCTCTATGTCATTGGAAGACTCACCATCCGGGGATCAGTAAGCCCAGCTCACTGAATTAAGTGCCTGTTCAAAAAAGTCACAAGATGAAGGCCCTCAACTTTACCTCTGTGGATCTCGGTAAACCCAGATCTTCCAGTTAAATGCCAGAGGCACCACACTCCACAGTCGGCAAACTACCCAAAACATGCAATTTTACTTGCTTGGTGGCAAGGCTCTGCTCTGACCCCTGGATCTGCTACTGCTCTTCTGTTGTCACATTTGTCTTCTGGATTGAGGAAGTTGACCGTGTATGAATCTCAGGGTGCAATGGGCCAGTTTCCACGGACATTTTGAAGCATCCTCATCACACTTTCAACTAATAAATGACAACTGTACAAGTCAATGGAACACACAGTCATCAAATCGACTGTATTTGTACAAAAGTGTAGTGAAGGTCAAGATCATAAAGCAGTCCAGGCACATCAGTCCCATCTGAATTTTGGCATAAACTCAACAACAGATATGATGACTTGAGCACCAGAAGACTGGACAAGTTGTATGCTGGCATCAGGTGTCATACATGAAGAAAAAGTAGTCAAAATGACAGAAACAATTTAAATAGGGCAAAATGGATATCAGAAGGTGCTTTGAAATTTTCTCTTGAACATAAGTTGTTTAAAGCAAATTGACTAAATGGTGAATTAAATGAATTGAACAAAAGATTACAAAGGGTAGCTGGTAAAGAGAAAGCTAAACATTGTGTTATAAAACTAATAAGAACAACTTCTCATTTCCAAGTTGAAATAATTGAACACAAAACTCAAGCTTTGAGTTGTAATATTCAAATATTCTACAGGTAAAGAATTGAACAAAAGAAAGCATAAAAACTAGATGTAATTCCAAAGGTAACTGTATCATAAGGTCCTAGCTGATGTTCAACCACTTCAGAAGGATGGATATGACCAATAATATATGGTATTTACAGCAATAAATCCAAGCTGCATAGAAGGTAGTAAGCAAAAGTAAAAGCAACAATAGAAATAATTCATAAATTAATACATGCTTCACCAATTAATTATTTTAGCACTTGTTTTGTTTCAAAACTGGTAAAATCCAACCTGTTATGATGTTGTGCAACAGGAGGTAGACAGAGACATCAGGAAGGGAGGGCGAAGCACAGACAATGTGTGATATGTCGATGATACCACCTTGCCTCCTAAAAGTGAAAGGAAGAGGAAGAACCTACTGGTGCATAGCAGTCATTACAAGTAACAGTAAGGTTTACAATCGACACCAGGAAAGCAAGCATGGATTAATAAACAACATGATAGAAAAAAGACTGAAGTTTTCAAGGATTTCATTTTTCTTGTATCCATAAACAATCCCCATGAAAGCAGCAGTCAAGATATCAAATATATTTGTCAAGTCTCCTGAAAAAGACCTTCTTTAAATATTAAAGAGCAAAGATGCTCTTTTGAAAATTAATGTGACTCTGGTCCAATAATGTTATTTTCAATTGTCTTCTAAGGGTGCAGAACTGAATAGTAAATAAGGAAGACCAAAGGAGAATTGATGGTTTTGAATTATGATGCTGCTGAAGAATGCCATTTACAGCATGGCCTGACAGAACACCAAAGAGATCTCTTTTGGTAGACACACAACTCTTAAGAAATGAGAATGTCAAATGTGTAGAGCACAATTAAAAATATTTTAAAGGCTAATCCCTACATTTTGGGGTCTAAAATAGATACACTGACCAAAGTTAATCAATTTAAATCAGGAGTTGATCCAGAATATAGCTGGAAAAGAATTCAGATCATCTGTATAGTGCTATTCCTCAGTATTATGCATAATACAAAGACTAAAAGGTTTGTTTTGTGAGGAAAATGAAAACAAAGAAAATAAAGGTGCAAAATACTCCATTCATATGCTAACAAATTGGAATTCTTGACAATTTTTCAGCAAGGAGAACTTTTTAGCATGGTCCTAGTGAACCAATTCTGTTGAAAGAAAAGTTCTTCAGGCTATTATAACTGCAAGTTCATGATTGATTTCATCACTTCCCTTTATGTCACAACATACCCAAAAAATAGCTTCACTTATTCGAGGTACTGGAATTATTTGCACAAACATTATTCCAATGGCAAGAACATAGTTATTCATTCTATAGCAAGGAACATTTCCAGTGGAGGAAAATTTTAAGAGGAGGTGGCAACTCTTTCATACAAACTGCTCATATAGACTGATATTGGTTCATCGCAACTAAATTCTCAATGCACTTTATACCTTCTCTGTTGGTCCTCTCTTTTGATGACAGATGTCATATTTCTTAAAAATATTAGCTGATAATTCCTATCAATATTGAACTCATAAACTAGTCACATAAGCATCTTTTTGTTGGCATTACTGCCCCCTGGTGGGAGTAGGAGGCCCAGCCTTGCTCCTGGAGAGCTGCTGCTGGATTTGAACTGCCAGTCTTGTGGGTGGCAGTCCCGCACACAACCACTCTGCCACCAGCTCTCTGCCCTCATATAAACATCTAATCCACAACTGGTGCACACTAAATAATTGTAGTAAGAAGGAATGAACTTTTAATGAACGCAGAAGCACAAGTTATTAAAAGATGACACAATCCTTTCCCATGTCAGTCAAATACTCAATCTGGTTTGTGCATGTAAATGAGACAAGCATGTCCTTATTGCATATGAAAGCTATATATTTTTCACTTTATAAATTAATTCATTCATTCAACAAATCAATATGTATTTATTATGCAAGGCAATGAACTAACTGACTAATAGACAGTCCCTGCCTTCAACTTCCTTCCCATCTTGTCAATAGACACAAGGAACTATAATTCAATAGAAAATATCATAAGCTTTATGAAAGAAACATAGCAGATGTCACAGAGAATATTTGGAAGGTGAGAAGACAGTTATTTTCCATAAGAACAAGGGAAGGGCTTATAAAATTCAAGTCATTTGAACCTGGCTTAACATGCCACTTCAAAAAGTGAGGTGCGGGAGGAAGGACAACAGAAGATACAATAAGAAGTATAACACAAAGCAAAGAACATCCACCAGGAGGTAAGGAACATGAAAGATACAGAGCTGTTTGTCATATTCGTTGCTCTGGAATGCCAGTGAGAGAGTAGTGAAACACTTCAAATACTTGTGAGGCAAGTCTTCTCAAGGGGCACTAGGTACTGGAATCCAATAAATGTAGAAAGTGTGTTCCTTTTTGCAGACGCTAGCTTCTTCCAAGGCAATTATTACAATGGCAACATCACGTGGTGCAGAACAGATCCATGTAGATTTCAAAGCTGTGATCTTTCAGAAACACGTTTCCCCCTTTTGTCTTCTAAGGCATCTTACAGTGGTTTTGAACTGCCAAATATTTGCTTAATGGGTGAGTGCTTAACCATTTACATCATTCAGGATTCCAACTATAATAAAAAACTCCATGCAAACCTTAGGAAATGTGTACAAATACATAAAAAGTCAGGTTAAAGACAGGCGTTAAAATACTATACTCTATGAAACAGAGGAGAATCAATAAAGATTTTTTTTGGGGGGGGCATCACTACTCTCCACTGGAGGGAGTAGGAGGCCCAGCCCCACTGCTGGAATTGAACCTCCGTCCCAGTGAGCCGCAGTCCCGTGCACAACCACTACGCCACCGGGGCTCAGCCCCTCAATGAAGAATTTCAAAGCACAATACTAATATAATGATCTGGGTTTTAAGAGTAATTATGTATATGTGTCTTACTTAGATTAAACAAAAGAAGCAGAAAAAAGTAGAATGATCAGCATGGGGTTATCATAAATAGGAAGAACAAAGGTAATAACAAGTAGAAACGGTATTCCCCACTAGTGTGAACTACTTTGTGCATTGTTTAGCATACTGATTCTTTGTTGTTTCATGAAAAAACACATTTTGAATATATATATACACATATATAAAATAACTCCTAGAGGTGGCACATAAATAATATATGCTTATTATTGATTATAATAAATGATTATTTTAGATAATGAAGACTTCATACATAGGAGAATATCGTCATAGATCGTGGCATAAGAAGAACCCATTAGGTCAGAAAGTACCCAATAGAGGACTGAAAAAGAGCTGCTTTCTGAAAGTTGGCACAACCTTGCTTGCTCAAAGTGACGGGTACTTGCTGATGAAGACCAAGGATTGCAGCCTTTAGTGTAGACGACAATTTAGTGTAAAGAAGATCAAAATTCTCACAAGTGGGCCAATATGTAGCATCATGATAAAGGGAGAAAAAGTTAATGCTGTCAAATTTTCAAATTTATTTAAGTCCACAATCAATGCCTAAGAAGCAACAGTAAAATATCAAAGGACACATGATATTGGGTAAATCTGCAGCAGAGGACCTCTTTAAAGTGCTGAAAAGCAAAGAAATTGCTGTGAGCACTAAGGTTGGCCTAAATCAATCCACGGTGTTTCCAGTGGGCTCATATGCATCTAAGTTGGACTTTGATAAGGAAGGCTGTGGAAGAGTCTATGAATTTAATCTGTTGTGCTGGAGAAGAAAATTGTATGTATCACACAATGACAAAGGAACAATCAAATTTGTCTTGGAAGAAATATGGTAAGAATACTCCTAAGAGGGAAGGATAAAGAGCTTGCAAGTATTTGATGATGTTTTCTGGAGAGACCACTTCCTAGAGAAAGGCAGCGTGCATGGTAACATATCAGGGCAAGGAAAAGGAAGATGACCTTTGACAAGATATGTTGACAGTAGCATCATCAATGAGCTCAAACATGAGAACAACTGTGCAGACAACACAGGATGGACAGTGTTTCACTCTGTCACACACTGGTTTGCTGTGAGTCTGAAAGAGCTGGGCATCTAAAAACAACAGCCACAAGAGCACAAACGACACACAAGAAATGTATTTCAGTCCCACTATACGTTCCTCTATTATAGCTGGAACTTTTCCTCCATATTCTACTCATCTATACAGGCTGTCCTTCACTTACAATGGGATTCTATTCTGACAAGACTTTAAGTCAACTTTTTAATGTCATTTTATTGGGGGCGCTTACAGTTCTTATTACAATGCAAACATATGTCTTTTGTGTCAAGAACATATGTACATATGTTGCCATCAGCATATTGAAAGCATTTTCCTTCTACTGGAGCCCTGGGTATCAGCTCATTCTCTCTCCTCATCCACTTTCCCTCCCTTATGAATCCTTGATAATTTTCCCCATGTCTTAACACTTCCCACCACCTCCCTTAACACACTTTTCTTCTGCCCATCCCCCTGAAAGGGGATTGTGATAGTCTGGCTAGACTAGAGAAACAAATTCATCAACATATATATATGTGTATAGGAAAAAACTTTATAACTAGAGCAACTAAATATTGAGAAAACATCCCACCTCAGTCCAAATCAAGTCCATAAGTCTGAGATTAACCTATATGCGTGAAACCAATCCATAAATTTCACTTCAGACTCACAAAACACATACAATGACCAAATGCAGAAACATCACAGACCAAAGGGTAGGAAGTCTTGTGGATCCAGTGGCACTGTAAGCATCTCAGCTCTGGCAGGTAGCTCCACACGGTTCCTTCAGCTCTGAAACCCTGACTGCCTCAAGGTAGCTGCAAGTGGCTTCTCCTCACAAATGCCTCAAAGGGAATGAGTCCAGAGATTGTCTCCTGTCTCCACTGAGGAAAATACAGGAATTCCTAGAATACTCAGAGGCATTGGCTAGACAATGATTGCAAGGCTGTACTCCACCCCATTCACGCATGATTATCTCAAATAGGCAACACATTATATAACTACCACAGGGTTATATGTAGATCACTCCTCCTTTCTCCCCCAACCTTCTCCTTCCCTTCCTTTTATTGCTACTCCCATTATTGCTTCTGAGGGATTTATCTGTCCTGGATTCTCTATGTGGTGAGATCTTATGTGTACCAGTGTACATGTTATGGTCTAGCCGAAGTTCTAAGTTAGATTTGGGGTCATGATAGTAGGGGATGGGGTGGGCATTAAAAAATTGGAGGGCTATCCTACACATTGACTGGCTTATATTTTCCTGGTTACCCTTCTGTAAGGGGATATCCAATTGTCTAAAGATGGGTTTGTGGTCGCCACTCTGCCCTCTTCCTCATTCACGACGATATGATTATTTTTTTCAGGATCTTTGATACCAAATACCTGATCTCATCCACACCTCATGATCACACAGGCCAGTGTGTTTCTCCCATGTGGGCATTGTTGCTTCTCAGCCAGATGGCTGCTTATTTATCGTAAAGCTTTTAAGGCCCCAGATACTATATCTTTTCATAGCCAGCCAGCATCATCTTTCTTCACCACATTTGCTTATGCATCCATTTTGTCTTCAGTGATCATATCAGGGAAGACGTGCATCACAGAATGCCTTAGAACAAAGTGTTCTTTCATTTAGGGAGTACTTGAGTAGAAACCCATGTCTGTCTGCCAATTTAATACTTAATTCATAAACATATGTACATAAGTCTATTTTCTATCATTATATAGAAATATATTTACATATATACATGCTTGTATTTAGACCTCTATAAGTGTCTTTTTCCAATTCTAATGTATGATAAGTTAAGTACTTATATTTTAAAACTTTAATCAATAAGACCTCTATGATCATTATTACAAACTTTATCTTTGAAACCTTGTAAGCATAGTGCATTACAAACTGGGTGGATGATTACAAGGTAAGTTCACAACCAGCAAATGTTCTATGCAAGTATGATGATGATGTGATATCAGTTCCTGCAAAAGTTTTTCATTCTCAGAAACTCAAAAGGGGTATTCTAATTTGTCCCATAGGATTTCTATGTGTTGGAATTGACTGGATGGCAGTGGTTTGATTTGGGGAGATTTGGTAACATAACATACTAACTTGCATATATGACAGCATCAGCATATAACATAGTCCAACATGTGTGAAGTACATATGTAAAGAAACAAGGAAGAAGGGACTCTCTTAATTCAAACAGATAGCTAGCCCTGCTCTATTTGCCCCCTGCAGTTGATTCGGAGAATGCCAACACGGTGGTTTTATTTTGGTGGAAAGACGAAAACATACCCTACTCAGTAACTTCCATCTACTAACCATTCATTTATCAGATCTTGATTTTGAAATGGTCTTCCACGCATTATTTAAGACCAATCATGGATCTTTAGTGCACAATTGGATAGTAACACCAAGTTTGACATGGGATCACATTGTCTCTAGAAAAGCAAAATGCTGGCGATCTTGTTTGGATAATGTCACTCTCAAGAAACATTGTACAATGTCTCATATAAGTGTCTTAAAAGTGGTTTTATTTTACATACTTATAATTTCCCTTACTCATTTCCAAAAATGCCAGGGGGATGATTTTTTTTCTTCTTCTCTGGGATAGCTGCCAAAAAAAAAAAGAAGGAATTTTATTGCTTCTCTGGAAAAACACCTTAACACTTTAGTGAAAAATTTTTCACTGCTCTACAATTTTGGAACATCGACTGAAAGGAGAACATTCAGAATCTTAAATGTGTCATCCAACAACTGATCAGACATGCTAACTACACAAAGGATATAATATTTAGAAATTTGATCAGTAAGTTTTTCCTGCTTTTTATTTTGTTTGCCTTGTCCAAAATATACATTAGCAACATATTTTTCTTATTTAAAAACAAATTCTCTGTCATTTAATCAATAAAAATGACTTGCAACCAGAAGCTAGTCTTCAGCAATTTGGTACAGAATCATGACCTAAAGTTTAAGGCCCCCAATAAAAATAAGATTCTCGGAGGTCTACACTTAGTTAAAATTAGGACATATTTAGAAGCTCCTTCGAACCCCTGCTCCTACCAGATTCTGGTTTCTTTCTGAGCCCCAGTGATAAAGTTTTATCAGGCCTTCCTCATTTCTACTTCTGTTCTCTCTCCTTTAATCCAAATAATCTCCCTTTTTACATTGCTGCTCTCTGCTAGTGTTGGACATTAGTTCTAATACCACTTGCTCGAGCACACCTTCACAGACTGACCCAAGCTTAGTCCCTAAATTATCTCCTCTCTTCTTTTCAACTTGCAGTACCTTTCCTTCCTATACTTTCAAATAACTATGTAATTTTGTGGTGGAATGCTTGAGAAATATAAAAATATGAGAAAATATATTTTGATGAACATGAAATTACTAATATAGAGACCTATTTCTATTGTGTACCTACTCTAGTCTGATACTTTATACAAAACTACTCTGAATCCTTGGAGAGTAAGTTAATAAACTAAAATATCAAGGCATAGAACAAATGAAAAACACAAAATCGAATATATATTCCAGTACCCTACAAAGAGATGAGCTTTGTTAGGATTTTTCTGCTTATTTAAGTATGCATAATTAAGAAATTAAATGTTATTTTAATTAATACATATCTGAAGTAGTATCATAGGAAGAGTGTTACTGACTTTGTTCCTTAGTTACAGAATTGTCAAATATGGATGGACAGCTGTGCAGTAGACTGTCAACCCATTAGGAAAAAAGAAATAGATATTAAAAGACATTTTAAAATTAGCATTTTAGAAAGGAGTTATTTCTAATATAGGTGTGTGTATATATAGAAATATATATTGTATTTTTGTGTGCATGAAGAAAGTGTGAAATAAAATGTGTGAAAATACTGCAAAGTGATTCAGAGACATCACAGAGGTGCCGGTTTTCTGTGAATGCTTCTCTTTGCTATGTAAAAGAGCAGTCTCCATATGCATAACGTTCACATTGACATCCCTCAGAAAGGACTAAACCAAATCACAGTTTAGCTATGTTTCACTCAAGCAACCAGACTGTGTATGTGGCTAATCGGGACTGTTGTTCTTAAGGTCTGTTAAGTTTTCACATGGAGATGTTGTTTCATTGCAGGCCTGATTGCATCTACCTAGTGTTCTCTCTTGCTTTCCTTGCCAAGCAAATGATAAGTAAAGTTAGAAATTCAAGTGAGCCCAAAGTGGAGAAAAGATACAAATGTAATTATCTTGCCATGACCTACATTTGGACAAACACATATTTCTTACTGGTCTTCAAGTATCACTGAAATAAAAATGATGTTCTTGTCAGCTAGATTTTCCAAAAGGAATCACTGTGATCCAGGACTACTGCTCTCATATGCCAAGAAGCAATTCCAAGGAACCAAATTATTTTTTTGGCTAGAGTCAAAGAGTCCATAGAGTGGTTTTGTGCATCTGCACTTGTAAGCATAATCAATGCAATACTGTCTTAGAGTCATAAACATTATTTCTATTTTATTAAGCAAGAAACACTCAGAATTCTTAAATTTGGTCAGGGAAGCAAAAGTTAGCATTCCTAATTTATATATTCTTTACTAATACCCCACACATGACAAATTATTTCCACATGTAAAAGGTTAACAACAAATTTAGAGTAAAATACAATCACATGTAAATCAATATTTGAATATGTTAAGTCATTCAAAAATTATATATTTTTCTCCAACAGCACATGCACGCTGAGTCCCATACAAGGTGACTTCAAAAAGTTCATAGAAAAAAATGGATTAAAATATAAGATAATGGATTTATGCACAACCCTTGTGGAAACATATCTCACTGCCTAAAACATTTGGGAAAGGAATTCCTATATTGTCCATTAATGCCTCTGTTGGGCCTATACTCTACAGAACTAAGACATGCAACTTGTACAGACTTAGGAATTGCCAATATTGCCACAACGCTATTCATAAAAAAAAACTGTCCAATAGCCATCAGTAGAAGAACAGATACAGAAACTTTGGTGCACACACATAAAGGAATACTGTGCATCACAAGAAAACCATACTGAAAGCATGAAGTGCGTCACAACTTGATCAGATCTACAGAATGTTATCCTGAGCCAAGGTCATCAATCACAAAAAGACAAATGTTGTGTTTAACCACTGCTTCAAAAGAGAAGCACCAAGACAAAAGATAGGTGATGACACTCAGGCCAGGCAGTCTTTCAATTTGGCCTGTCTAGGCAATAGGGTGGTCAGACTGTCTAATGCCTGCAACTCCTTAAAACTCCCCTTATTTGCTCATCACAAAGACCAATTCTCCAGGGGAGATTTCGCTTCCACTGAGGACAGATTCTCAAAAGGAGGGAAGTAGCTAACACCATGTGATAGTACCCCATTGGGACCCTAACTGGGCAGACAACCGTTCATAGGTGTTTAGTGCACCTCCACTTCTAGTTGTAGAACTTGACAATGTACAGAAGACAAGAGAGCAGACAGGTGCAGCTATGTTCACTGCAGCACTATTCATCACAGCCAGAGAGAGAAATAACCCAGGTGCCCAACACTGTGTGAATCGACAAACAAAATGTAATAGATAGACAAAACACAACATCATAGTATAAAAAGTCATAAATAAAGATGAGATTCCAAACCATCTGGAACACGAAGGCGCCTACAAGACATGATGTCCAACTAATTAAGATAAACACACAAGTGCAAATATTTTACAATTTCACTTTTGTGACATGATAACATACACAGAGGCTGATGCTCACTGAGGGTGAGCAGGGAAAAGAGGGAAGAGAAATTCATGTTCTAGTTAAATAGTCTCACTGCTGTCAAGTTGATTCTGACTTACAGGTGCCCTTTAGGTTAGGATTCAACTGCCCTTGTGGGTCTCTAAGACTGTCAATCTTGAAAGTCTCATTTTTCTCCTTTGAAGTTGCTAGTTCATTTCAAACTCCGAACTTTTGGGATCTAGCCACATAACCATTAATCCCTTCCTTCTCTAACTAGTGTTGTATTTTAACACAAATAATGCATGTGTTAGACATTTTTCCAACTATGCGACTTCCTTACACATTGGTCTCCTCTATGTGACATCATATGCTTTTAACAACAAAAATAAATGCACTGTCATGGAATCATCACACGCCTTTCAAAATGACCCCTACAGTTTGAGAGAGGAGGGCACAGGGGGAGTCCTACCCTCTCTTGTGGGGGTTGCTGTGTTTGGGCATCAACTCGATGGCAGTGCGTTTGGTTTTGGATGGAGCATGCCATCAAACAGTAACTATTCCATAGTCAAGGAAAGCATTGTATAAGTATTGTTCAATGCGAACCTATTCTACATTTAGGCTATTTATTAAAACAATCTAGAGAGGATTAGAAAGAACTATTCTGCTTGATACCACTGGGTTGACCTTACCTTTTTATTCATCAGCTTTGGTATTTTTAAATTAATTTGTTACTTCGACCTCGAACACATTCTAAAATATGCTGGAGTACTTACCAAAATAACTGGAAAGTGGCTGTTATTTTGTGCATGTGCCTGTCTTCACATTTATGAGTGATTTATACACTAAAAGAAAGCTGCAAATACTTAACAAAGAATTCACCGCATCCAATTTTACCTGCTGACATGCTGATCTCCATCTCACCTTTGTCTTAAAATATGAAAATAAATTCAGAGTACATTTAGAATTGTTGATAGTAAAGAATGTCACTGTTTACGAGGATCTGCTTTGAAACCCATGAGCTATTCTGCAGAAAGAGCTTCTGCCCCTGTAAAGAGCTACAGGTTTGGAAACTCACAGGCGCAATTCCACCCTCTCCTGTGGGGTTGCTGTGGACATTACCTGACCAGCAGTGACATTTGTGTTAGTTTCTCTTACTTTTAGAACCAATTGGTCTGACTCAAACACATATTTTCAAGCTACCATTGTGTGCTGTATCCAGGGATTTACCATTTCTTTCTCTGCTTAGCTCCCTAGGCAAATCAGTCCCCCTAATGCTTATCCACTAGCCTCTTTTTCATAAAACATAGTACACTTGGCTAACCAATATGGATTAAGGTACCAAGTACTTATAAAAGTGTGTTGCATATATGAAGACTAAACATGCATATGTTTATTGAAGGATAGAATGAGGAGAAGCCACTAGCTCTTTTAAAGAGTCATGTTCATAAATTTATATTTTAATACTTTTCTTGCATTCAATTTTATATCAACATATTTTCACACATACACAGCCTCCCCAAAGTTTGACTGACAGGATGACACATGAAAAATATTTACAGGAAATTCCATAAAGAAAAGCAGCATTTGGAATATGTTGGAAAGCATCTAGAGCAGAAAAATCGAGTAAGCAAAAAGCTTTTACTGAGCTTAACGCTCTTGTACCCTGAACCACCATAGTTTAAAATGAAACACAAAGGAAAGCTGCAAAGATAGAGAGCAAAGCATAACCCCAAACAGGAGAACACAACTCAATGAGCAGTGAAAATCAATGAAGGCAAAAATGGTCCATTTTCACCTCGTTCATTTTCGGGGACAGACCAGCTTTACTTCATTGATTTTCAGTGCTCATTGAGTTGTGTTCTCCTGTTCTCTGAGGTCTTATCATTTTCTTTCTGTTTCTTTCTCAACTTCTAAGCAAGCCTTTTGGCAATCCTAAAGGTATTATGAGGACATGCTTAATGACCTCCCATTTTCTACTGCAGGAAACCCATCCATTCATGCGACAATTATAGATTCTGCACTTCTCTTCTATTAGGCACTGAGATAGGCACAGTGAACGATCAAATGTGAGGCTTTATTCACAACAGTATATTACTGCTAATACATTTTAGTATGTTTAATGACTATAAAATTATTTTTCCTTCCAACAAGAACATAATAACTTTTATTTCTAAGGAAAACTCACCAGACTTAGTTGAACACAAACAAACACAAATTTAAAAGGGAGTTGACATACATTTTTTTCCATATATGACATATTTGATACCCAATGAAGGAAGATAAAATGTCTGAATCAAGATGAATTATGCTTTCCATGCTCTTAGTATGAGCCAAGATCCTACTTTTCTTTAATCTAATTGCTTTTTCTGAGACTCAAGGACTGCTTTGATCCCAATGCTTTGATAAAGGTGCTTTCTCCCCACAATCAGCTTTGCTTGCGGGCTTAATTACTCCCACGAAACTTTTGAGCTCAGAATCCATTTGCAAAATCAGATGCAAAAGTAGGAAAGAGTTAATCGAGCTTCTAGGGCAAGTCTTGGTTGGCATTATACACAGAAGTGAGTAAAGGCAGAGGTGTGGGTGTCCAAAAACATTGTAAACAAAACCTTGATTACGTTCTTCAGACGGGAGGACCCGTGGGAGTGTAGTGAGTTGTGCACTGGGCCGAGAAGCACAGGTCTGTAGTTTGAAGCTCCCAGAAGTTCCAAAGGAGGAAGACGAAGTTTCCTTCACCCCAACAGGCATGCACTCCCTGAAACCCACAGTTCTGCTCCATCCTGTGGGATTGCTGTGGGTCAACGTTTACTAGATGGCAGTGAATTTGAGATAAGGAAGGAAGAAAAACCAAAAGGAAGTAAGTGTAAATAATAGGTGTTACAATTAGTGTTGCAGTAGGTGGCAATGATTAGTGAAGACGAGCCGAAACAGCATATCAAAAGCTCCTAAACCTCCTATGGTCAAAATGGTCAAAGCATATGTAAAGAAAATCTTCAAGATATGTGCAAGCTCTTTTTTTCACTTACGTAAATAATTTCAACTCTACTAAGCATATAAACATTTTTTTAATCAAATACCATGCTGGAAAAATTATAAAAGATGAAGAATAAATACTAATAGTTTTATAAATTTTTGGTAATGCTTTAGCTATGTAAAGTGATCTTGCATCATGAAACAAAAAATTACAAAAGATGTAAATTGTAACCTAGTCATCCCATTTCTTATCATCCATCTTTAGGAAATGAGATAAAAGTGTGTTAAAACCTTAGACAAATGTATGCTTAAAAGAGTCCTTTATATAATAATAATACAAGACTCCAAGATATGTATGACAATAAAAACAAATTTAAAGAAATAACCAAAGTGGTGTTACCTAGTTAAGTAAAACCCCACTGCAGTCAAGTTAAATTCAACTCATAATGATATTATAGTATTGAGTACAATCATTACACAGTTTTACAGACTGTGAGTCTTTATGAACAGACAGCCTCAACTTTCCCCAGGAGAGTGACTAGTGGATTTCAATGAGTGAACTTATGCTTAGAAGCTCATGATTTAACTAACTGTGCCAAAAGGGCTACCTAACTAATAAAATAAAGGGTAATAATTTAAAATGAGTCTTCCAATTAATAGGTGGAAGGGAAAATATATATTTTTAAATCTCAATTGGCATATTAAGTGAGTTACAGGACTACAATAATCACTATAAATAACTCAACAGAGTGATGAAATAGGAAGAAGCTAAAGTTTCAAAAAAATCCAATGCTTGAATTATAAAATTATAAGTGATTCTATTTACTCTTTTAATAAAATTATTGTAGTTTTTAATTTAAATGCTATTACAGTGCCTACATTTAAATACAAATGTATTAGTATGGATCTTCACCTAAATGCAAAGGTACTGCTATCAAACAATAGAAAACTTTATGAAACAAAGATCTATAGATGTTACACTACTGTAAGTCCTGTACACCACTGAAGGCAGTGTGACACCTAACTTTGTCCAAAATTTTTCTGAGTTCTTCAATTTGCACTATGTCAAAATGACAGTTTTGTGTCCTTAAGGGACACACATTACTGGAGAAAAAGCATTCTGCCGTGGCAAGCTCATGGCATAGGCTTCATTAGAGTAAGAATGCCCCATGAAAGTAGGCCACCCTTTCTGGCTTGAAAGGACGAGCATACACTTGAAGCTGTTGTTGATAGCTGCCCTCAAGTCAGTTCTGTCTCCCAGCAGCCATGTGCACCACAAAACCGTGCAGTCCTGTGCCACCCTAACAACTGCTCTGATGTTGGAGTCTATTGGCGCAGCCACTTTTGTCAATCCGTCTCAGTAAGGACCTCCCTCTTCTTTGCTGCTCTTCTACTTTATCACGCATAATGTCCTTCTCCAGAGACTGGTTCCTTCTAACAATATGACCAAAGTATGTCAGACAATGTATAACTTGCCTCCAAGGAGAATTCTGGCTTTATTTCTTCCAAGACATACTTGCCTGTTCTCTTGATAGTCCATGGCACATTCACTATTTTATGCCAACCCCTTAACTCAAATGTCTTGATTCATCTTTGGTGTTCCTTACTCATTGTCTGACTTCCACATGAGTAAGAGGCCATTGAAAATGCCATGGCTTGAGTCAGGTGCACGCTAGTACTCAAAGGAAGACAGCCTCATCTGATTATATTTCTACATGATGTCAAGCACAGAGAGAGTCAGTATTTATAAAGCAAAGATGAGAAAGTAATAGGGCTTGTGGGCTGGTAGAAAATGAGACGACTACTTGGCATAGGAAATAAATAGAAAGGGAGTTTAGTGGGACTAAAAAGAATACTTGACACCCTTCAGCTGATTGTCACTAACACAGATGCACACAATCTGCCCTCAGCTGGTCTGCCAACAGCTTGCCTTGGGAGGTGTTATCATAGCCATTCTAAAGATAATTTCATTTTCCCTTTTCCTCAAAGGGGCCTTAACCCTTTATTTCATAAGACTAGCTTTTTTCACTGGCAGAGAACACTTACGAACAAAGCAAATCTAGTTGTGTAGTTTTAGGGCAGCATATTCTCAGAGAGAGAAGGACAGGAATATATTTTGTGGAAATTGCAAACTTTGTGTAGTACTATATCGACTATTTGTGTTTGTTTTAAATGCTAAATACCATACCCAAAAGGCAAATGTCATTTACGACAAGAAAATAAGATACCTTGCTTTCAGATCTTAAGCATTGAATTCCATGTGTTTACCTGCCCGAGCTGATGAGCTGAGATGCTTCTTCTAAAAAGCAGAGAAAACCAACAGGGAAATGAAACCAGTACTAGCTGTCTAGGAGAGAAAGCCATTATTACAGTGCCACACTGAGTCCCACTTCCTTCTCTACGATGTAACTGTTTTTGTTGGACTGACAGTGAATTGTGGCTACTTCTTGAAGGGTCTCCTTGCCCCAAGGCTGTTTCGTTAGCAGTTCTCCCGTGTGCTGCACATGTGTCATGTTTTTTGTGGGTTTTTTTTTTGTAGAAAAGAAGAGGACCTAATGTTTATCCCTGCTTCATTTCTTATTGGGTTTGTCCCACTTCTCTTCTTGGTCTCAAATATACCACTTCTCGGGGTGCACAAGCTTTTTGTCTCATTCAACTTCAGGAGTCTCACGATATGCACAGTATCTTCATTGGGATGTCTAAGAAAGATTTCCAACAAGTAAGGTGAAGTGAGGGTAGAATCAGGAAGTCTGTAGACTGAGCTGTTGTCCTTCAATTGCATAGGCTGATAGGGGACTTGAAAGGGTCAAGGGAACAAAGACCACATGTGTCTCCTTATCCATCCCTCCATTGGGTGACTGCATGATATTTAGAGTCTGATATTTCAATTGTCCATCTGAAACTTGCCAGACTCTTTTTTCCTTCCATACAAAGAGGAAAATAATATCACTTTCTTCCCAGAATTACAAAGACCACATGGGTAACTGTTAATATCCCAAAGGATATGTTACATAATACAACTAAATAATTTAAACTATGACTAGATAATGAGAGATCTTGCATTGCTAAATTCCAGATACACTGAATCTTTTATAGTTGCTGAAACCTCACCAGCTTATGTTATGTAAGAAAGTGATTATGTAGAGATCTTTGTAATGATGTTTAAAAAGAAAATCAAGGCCAGAGTCTCTTTTGGTCATTAACATTCACTGCACACTTGCTTGACAGGAGGCAGGATGTGCCATGATGCTTTCAGAAAGTATTTGCAGTCAGACAGAAAACTATGTCATGACATACTGAGGAGTTACATGGGATTCTATATGAATGACTGCACAAGAGACTTTGTTTTTAAAGTCTTCATCCATCCACATGCAGATTTTATATGACCCTTCAGCAAAAAGCAAACAGACACAGCAATTTCCACCAATAGTTGTATTACATTTTTAAATGCAGTTTGAAAGACAATGGTGGAATAGGCACGGTAACTTGATAGTCGATGAGGAACCAGGAAAAAACAGTATGACAATGTGTCTGTGGTCAAAAAATAAGATAGTAAAATAATACCAAAAAACCCATGAAATTAGATAACGAAGCCATATAAACATTAACTTATTTTATTTATAAAAATTAAATAAGCACTAGGATCCAGTAACACTTTGGAAATTTTATTTTAGGGGGGCCATGAAATATATACAATGAGATCAAAGCAAGCAATGTGATAATGTTTTAAAGAGTGGCATACATATGCTGTCATAAAAGTCAGAGAGCTTGAGAGCACAAAAATGAATGCCATGAAGTAATAAACAGTCATCTGGATTTAGATTCCATGTTTCCTAGATTCCGCAATAGTTTATGATAAGCTGATTAAGTCACAACCACCTCCACGGCACCATCATCATTTGTTTTGCACCTAAGGCCCACAGAGTTGATCTAGAGTTTAAGCTTAAGAATCATAAAAGTCTGCCAGTTGTTTGGGATACAGAAATTTATATAAACATTTTCCTTGTTTTAAGATGAATAATGTTGATGACAATTTCATTAAATTTGTCTCAATGAATTTTTGTTGTGGTGGTTGTTATTTCTAACATATAATGGTAATTGGTATGGGAAAAATACAACACCAAAATTA
Organism: Nesogale talazaci; assembly: GCA_004026705.1. Classification (NCBI taxonomy): domain Eukaryota; kingdom Metazoa; phylum Chordata; class Mammalia; order Afrosoricida; family Tenrecidae; genus Nesogale; species Nesogale talazaci. The sequence goes on along the minus strand of PVJH01000293.1, from coordinate 96,538 downwards.
TAAAGCTGTGAATAGTCTGCAAATTATTTAGGAAATCATTTAAATTTTGCAGAAGATACCTATTTAAAGTCCAATAAACAAATTCAAAATATATGAATTTCAATAAAATTATTCTAAACTAATTTAATAAAACAGATGCAAGTAAGGAGAGCTTTAAAATGGCTTCAAGGCATGGGATTAATATTGAGATATTAGACATTTTAATAGGCAGTAAAAGAGGTAAGCAATACTGTTTCCTTTATGTACCACTCGAAAGGTATTTTGCCTTGAGTCCAAATAATTTCATCTAATGGAGTCTCAATTTTCACAAAGTGAAATGTGGATTTAATATGTACAAAGGAGAAAGAACAAAATTTTAATTCAGGTTGATTTCAGAATAATTTATTCTACAATTGCATTTCTTAGTGAAAGTTTTCTGTTTGAGATTAAACAGAAAAGGATTTACAAATAATCAAATATTAGCAAACTAAATTCATGTGAATTCCAGAAACATTAAAATATGTAGCAAGCATATTTTTAGAAATCCTAGATGAATATTGTTGCATCAATGTCTCAAAAATTTTGGCAATAAGATATTAATAAAGGTTTATTGCTATAAAAATAGTATTTTTAAATATTTTTCACTTTAGAGTATGTATTCCCTAAATATAAAATGCATTTCTTGAATAACAAACTTACATAAATATTAATTAAACATATTTCTGAATTAGATATACACTTATGAATCAAACTAGAACATTTTCTTGAAATTCATTATTACAAGAATTGATATATTTGAGATGCTTTTTAAAAAACTTGTTACAGTTAAGACTAAGTCAATTAAAGGGGTACCCTTCAAAAATGGGATCTTTTCCCCAAAACGGTGTATTTAAATTCTTTTACAAAACAGCGTTATCATCTTCTAAGTACTCTGCATTACACAAAATACATGTTTCAAATATGTGATTTCATTCTTGGAACTATTTCAAAATCATCTGTTTGGAGCTCTGAGAGCACCCCACTTTTTGCTTTCTTTACCTCTTCTATGTTGTCAAATCACTGTCCTTTCATGCCCTGCTGCATACACAGAAACAAAAACAAGTCGCACAGAGTGAGGTCTGGTGAGTAAGGTGCATGGGGAAAGAGAGACATCCTGTTTGTAGTCAAAAACTGAGATGGCTTGTATACAAGTGCATTGTTATGGTGGCAAAACCAGTCCCACATCTGCCACAAATCAGGCCTTTTTGATGCACATTCTTAAGCTATATTTTCATAATCTCTAAATAGAAAGCTTGATTGGCAGTATGACGTGGTAGAACAAACTCTAAATGCACTACAAATGTACATTTTCATCCATTTGGGAGGTTGACATATGTCTAGAGAAAGGGTTATCATTGATCACCGTTTCACCATTTTGAAATGAGAAAACCACTCATACACTTGAGATTTTCCTAGAAAATGGTTCTTGCAACTCTGTTCAGCATCACAACAGTTTTTGCGGCAAGTTTCCCAAGCAAGAAACAAAATCCAGAATCACATGTTATTCTCTTAAATTGATCAAACAAGATTCTAGAGAAACTGCTTTTCCTGAAAAATTCACAGTGACCAAATAAAATCTTCCCAAGTAATGCCACTGGGTGCACTAACTCAGAGTGAACTGCTTGATGCTCACCTTGTGAGAAAAATGCACACTATGAAAGTTTTGCCCAGTGGAATTTTTTTCTGCCTTCTGTTAGGAAATCTCTAATATTCTTAAGTAAGAATATTAATTTTTACTTAACTTTCCTTTTGTATCCTCTATACTATTTATTAATTTTATTTATTTGTAAATACATAAAGTTTGTAATTCCTGTTAGTTCATATGATGAGCATTAAACATTGTACAATAAATGCTTTATTTACTGGAAAAGTTATTTCCAAAAAATATTAGACATTTAAAATGCATTTTCCTCTGCTTGAATGAGACATATATATTTATTTATGGAAGTATGTGTGTATATGTAAAATTTATGCAGTTCCCTAATTAGCTATGATGGAACATAATTTTATTACTTTTTTAACACTGCAATTCACCACATCCATTTAGATACTTCATAGTTTTTCTACAGGTAAGAATACAGTTTATTTGAAGATATGCATTTCATTACACCTGAAAACTGATGCGTGACATAAATAAATGATACTAAGCCATCCCAACTGATCTGTATTGACTCACTTTGCCTCTGAGTGAATTTAGGAGGTGCATGTTACTGTGCATTAAGAAATGACTACTTACCAGAAAGTCATAAATTCACAGTGTACAGTCTCTCTCTATTAGAAAGATGAGACTTTCTACCCTTGTAAAGATTTACAACCTTGGGAATCTTAAAGAGTATCTCTATATGGTCCCACCCACCATTAGTCTGTCACCAGTTTGCTTTTTGCAGTGCCTTGCTTGTTTCTATGATGCTGGAAGCTTTGTCTCTGGCACTGTAAATGCCAGAAGTGTCACCGAAAGTACCTAGTTTTCAAAGAAGCTTAGAGACAAAAAGCAGACTAAAAAGGAACAGCTGGCAACTTCTTAAAAGTAAGCCACTGAAAACCTCATAAATGACAAAGAAGCATTGTCAGAGATAATGTGGGAAGATGATTTTCTACAGAGATAATGCTTGGAATTTTTTCAAAATGCAACAGGTCGGGAGTGGGATGAGGTTAGAGCGGCCTTCTCAAGTAGAGTAGACAATATTGAAGTAAAGGGAGCAGCTACTGTGAAGACATGACTCTAATTCAAAGAAGAAATAAAAATTGATTGATAACAATACAAAATAATTAAATAGTAAAAGTACAAATATTGACTAATGGTAAAAGTGTAGAAGGCACTAAGCATGAATCTAGGAAAATTGAAATTCAACAAAAGTGATGAGAAATGCATTAAGACAGCTGTCTTAGCTAATAGTGAAATGAAATAGGCAGGTGTTAGCAATTTTGAATCAGATAATTATATACAGGTAGTGATAATTTCAAGAGGAATGGCCTCCTATTCATCATCAAACAGGATATTTCAAAATCTATTTTTAAAGACAAGTTATTTGTAAGAGGATAATATGTAAAAACCTACAAAGAAGTTCAATGAATTCAATTAGCCCACAATTTTACATTTACCATGAAGGGTAGTAATGATGAAATTGAATAAATCTACAAAGTTCTTCAGTCTGAAATTGATCCATCATGCACTCAAAATTCATGAAAATTATTGGTGACTGAAATTCAAACTTTTGAAACAAAGTGGTAGAAATAGTCATTGGAAAAGATGATTTTGGTAATTCAAATGAAGCTGAAGATCTTATGATAGAAATTTGCAAGAGCAAGAATTTCTTGACTGCAAATGCCTTTTTCGGCAACATAAGCAGCAGCCTTACATATGGAGCTCGACAAACAGACTGCACAGGAACCAAGTCAACTTTACTTTCAGGGGGTAAAAGAGAGAGAGAGAAGTTTAATTTTATAAGTCAGAGTGAAGCCAGGGTCTGTGGAGGACTGTGGGACAGTCTACCAATTATTTATTTATAAGCTCGGACTGAAGTTGAAGAAAATTAAGATCATGAAAAAGAAAATATGACCTTGAGTATTTCACCCCTGAAATTCAAGGACATCTCAAGGGTAGATTTGACACATGTAACATAGATGGCAGAATACAATGGAGAAGCTCCATACCAGCCATTAAAATGAGATCAAGAACTGACTGTGCAACAGATCACCAAAAGTTCATCTATATGTTCAAAATTGAGAATATTTGCAAGCATGACAGAGGACCAGCAATGTTTATTTCTGTTGTACACAGAGTAAGTATGAGTGGGCACTGACTCAAATTGAGGCTGAAGTTGAAGAACGTTAAAAGATGTCCATGAAAGCCAAAATATGACATTGAGTCTCTTCCACCTGAATTTCAAGAACATCTCAAGGACAGATTTGACACATTGAACACTAATGAACCAAGACCCTAGAGCTGTTGGATGACATTAAGAACATCATACAAGAATGAAACAAAAGGTCATTAAAAATAAAAAAAAAACAAAGAGAAGAATAAAGTAAATGTCCATAGACACTCTGAACATGGTTCTTAGTCATAGAACAGTTAAAGGTAAGAGAAGAAATTATGTAATTAAAAAGAACTGAACAGAAAATTTCAAAGGACAATTCTAGAAGACTATATGCAGAGTAATATAATGAAATTTGCAAAGCCCTGAAGTTAGGAAGCCAAAAGTGAAGAACAAACTCCATATATCTAGAGTTGAAAGAAGTGAAGAAACAGTAAGGCCGTAGGTTGAAATAGTGAGCAATTAGGAGCAAGATTCTGAATTTTGAACGAAGCATCAAAAGAAGATCAAAGGAATAAACATTCGCAGTACTAAAAAATTGGTATCCAATCATTTAAAGAAGTAGCACATGGTCAAGAGCCAGTAATATTGCAAGTAGAAGTCTAAGCTGCAGTGAAGGCCTAAGTGAAAAACAAGTTTGCAGTCATTGACATAATCCCAACTGTGACGTTTCAACAAGGCAATGAAGCAATGCAATAACTCAGTTGTCTATGCCAAGAAATTTTGAGAATAACTGCATGCCCAACCTACTGAATCAAATCTATATTTGTGCCCACTAAAAAGTAAGGTGGCACTAAAAATGGGGGAATTATAGAACAATATTACTAATACTACATGAACTTAAAGTTTTGCTGAAGCTCATTCAATGACAGTTGCAAAGATCCATCATAAATGAAATCTTGATTCAGTAGAAGAGATGCGTTGCTTAGGGCAGATGGATCTTGGCTGGCAGCAGAGACTACAAGAAAGATATTTACTTATGTTAGCTCCATGAAGCAAATACATTCAAAAGGTATGGATCATAACAAACTACAAATAACACTGAGAAGAATGGGAATGGCAGAACATTGCATCATGCTAATTCTTAAGCTTCTCAGGAGTGAAAAGGCAGTCTTTCATACCGAACAAGGGGCTTCTGCATGGTTTACAATCAGGAAAGGGGTATGCGAGGGCTCGGTCCTCTCACCATAAGTGTTCAATGTGTATGCCGATCAAGTAATCAGAGAAGCTTTACTGCACAACTCAGAGTCCACCGTCAGGTTAGGAAGAAGGCTTACTTACAATTTTCCTTATATAGATTACACAACCTTGCTTCCTTAAAGTGAAGAAATAGCTGTTTCTTCCTTAAAGAAATAGCTGATGAAGAGTATGTATGACAACACAATGTAAAGCTACCTAAATCCTCATAACTAGAATCATAGATAGGTAACATCATGATAAAAGGTACATAGATTGAAGTTGTCAAGAATTCCATTTGACTTGAATATACATCGAATGCTCATGAAAGCAGCAACATTGCATTGAGTAAATGTGATGCACAAAATCTCCTTAGAATGTGGAAGGGAAAAGAGGTCACTTTAAAAAAAAAATTTTATCCGGGGCTTATGCTGCTCTAAGCACAATGTATACATACATACACTGAGTCAGTATTTACATCTTAAAGGACATTTTACAGAGATAAAAGTTACAGTTTCTCTTTTCCATTATTCTTTGACTCACATCCCTCTCTTTTTGTTCTTTTTAAAAATCCTTTTATTGGTGCCTCTTATATCTCTTATCATAATCCATATATTCATCCAGTGTGTCAAGCACATTTGTGCAAATATTCCCATCATCATTTTCTTTTTTCCCCAATGATTTTATTGGGGGGGGGGTATTGCAGCTCTTATAACATTCAGTACATCATTTGTATCAAGCGTATTTGCACAAATGTTGCCAACTTCACTTCCAAATATTTCCTACTTGAGCCACTGGTAAAAGCTCCTCTTTCCCCTTGTTTTTAAAAACTCATCTTATTGAGGGCTCATATAAATCCCATCACAACCAACATACATCAATTGTACGTATAACACATTTGCACATCTGTTGCCATCATCACCCCCAAAACATCCTCCCTCCACTTTGGCCTCCAGTACCACATTCCCATATTTCCACTTCTTCCCCACTCCCAATCCCCCCAAGAACCCTTAATAATTTATACATTTTTATTAATTTTTCATATTGTACTGTCTGAGGTGTCCTTTCACCCACTTCCCCGCTGTCTGTGCTCTAGTGAGGTCATATGCAGATTTCTGCAATTGGTTCCCCACTTCCACTCTACACCCACCACTTATACCAAAGGAATCATCTGTCCTGAATTCCCCATGTTTTTGACTCCAGTGTACATACTCTGGTCTAGCCGGGTTTGCAAGGTAGAACTGGGATCATGATAGTGGGTGGGAAGAAGCATTCGAGAACTAGAGGAAAGTTGCCTACCTCATTGCTGCCACACTGTACCATGACTGGCTTCTCTTTTTCCTGCAACACCTCTGTGAGGGTGTGCCACTTCACCTATTGATGGGCTTTGGGTCCCCACGCAGTATTCCCCCTCATTTATAATGATACAATTTTTAGTTCTTTGATGCCTGATCCCTTTGACACCTCGTAGTCACACAGGCTGGTGTGCTTGTTCCATATAGGCTTTGTTTCTTCAGAGCTAGAAGGCTGCTTGTTTACTTTCAAGTCTTTAAATCTCCAGATGCTATGGTGTTGACTAGTCCAGGGACAAGGGAATGATAAGAGATTCAAAACCAGTGACAAGGTGGGTATAAGAGGCACAATAGGGATAGATCAAGAGAAAATACTGAAACCCAAATGGAGGCTGAGCATGATGGTGGGACAAGAGGAAAGTAAAAGGAAATAGAGGAAAGAACCGGGTGGTAAAGGACATATATAGAAGTCCACATACAGGCAGGTACATAGGTGAATATATTCATATAGGATGATGGGGAAATAGATCAATGTGCATATACTTATAGGGTTAGTATTAGGAAAGTAGATGGGCATTGGACCTCCACTCAAGTACTTCCTGAGTGCACAAACATTTTGTTCTATTAAATTGGCATTCCACGATGCTCACCTTCCAGACATGATCACTGAAAACAAATGTGTGTATAAGCAAAGGTGGTGAAGAAAACTGATGGTGACCAGCTAACAAAAGATGTCACTTTGACAACTAAAGTTCACTTGATCCAAGTATGTGATTTTTTTATCTCATAGCCATGAGAAAGTTTGAAAATGAATGAGAAAGAGCAGCCAAGAAAGGCCGCATTTGATTAATGTTGTGGCAAATAAGAGGACTGCCACAAAATTGATCTGCTTGGGAAGAAGCCCAACCAGAATATTTGATAGAGACAAGGATGGTGATATAGTCTCATGCAACTTGGACACGCTATCATGAAAGAACAGACCAATGAAGAGGAGATCATGTTGGATAAGTTTGAGGGCCATGAAACAGAAGAATACCAAGGAGATGGGCTGACAGAGTGCCTGATGCTCAAGCAGGGAGTTTGGCTTAAGGTTTGATTATCTGTGGCTACAATCTCATTTAGGAAAAGTTGTTTATGTTTTATTGATGAGATGGCCTTATTGCAGAGTATGTTTTCAAGTAGTTTCTTCTGAGATATATTAACAGATTAAGCAAGCCAGCATATATAGAAGGGAGGATACACGACATGAGAATACTAATCTTAGAGCTTAGGTGTAACGAAATCCATATTTAAACCAGATAATATGATTCCAGATTGTTTTGCCACATCAGGTATTGATGTGATAGTTTCAAGACACAGAAAGGGGGTGGGTTATTGGTTATCTTGTATTTCAGAGAACATGGATTATACAACTGCAGAGATCCAGAGAAGGGAACATATAAACTATCTTGATGGTGTTGATATAAGTTAAAATAATACCTAATGTGGCGTAGGAGTTGGACTGCAAAGTACCAAGTGAAATCACCAGCCCTTCCTCAAGGGAGATATTAGATTTTCTATTCCAGTAAAAAGTTCTCCCTGACATTGACTCAGAATCATAGAGTCCTTCTGAGCTGTTAACTGCAAGGTCAGCAGTTTGAAACCACAACCTATTCTGCAGGAGAAACATAAGGCTTTCTACTTCTGTACACAGTAACAGTCTGGGGAACCTACAGAGGAAGTTCTACTCTGTGCTATAGGCTTTGCAATACATTTGAATTGACTCCATGGCGGGGTGCGAGAGTGAATAGTGTTAAAAGCATTATCATGTATTAATGTAATTATCATAACAATTGGCAGCCACTTTGGGTAAAAAATGAAACCAGGGTACAGAGAGGCGAATAAACTTGTGTCCAGTCATAGAACTGGGATGTGATGAGGCCAACATTGAAACATGGCAATAAGATGCCAGTCTGTTTTGCCCCTGCAGTCAGGAGAGCGAAGGCAGCACCTTCTACAGAACAAGCTACATAGCTCACTACAGGGGAGTTGGTCGGAACAGAAACACAACATGGCACACTTTAACTGATCGTGTTGTTCCTACACACCTTAGCCCACCTTTTGTCGACCCTGTGTGGAAATCCTTGAATCAGGAAATTTCCAATGTATCTACGTGGTTCATTGAGTGAAGATTTGGATGTAAGTTAAATTTTTAATTTTCTGATTATCAGTCCACAAATAATACTATTTATTTTTTACTCAGTTGTATTTTTGTGCTAGTGTTTGACATTTCTTGCCAGTCTTGTTAATTAAGCAGAAGTTATCCCTGATTAATGTAGTGTGAGCTGTTCCTGAAGTACTATAAATAATACAGTGATTAATTGCCATATCTAAACCAGCCACCCCTTAGCAAACTTCAAAAATGAATTTTATTGTTGAATTTGCTCTCTTCTACTTAATAATCATATTCATGTAGGAAAACATCATCTTCCTTGCTTCTGTCTACAGAAAATTATATTTAAACTACTTGGTGTAAGATACTTATTTTGCTTGGTAGCCAAGAAATTTCTTCTCATAATTATTAGAATAACCTCAAAGATTCTGCTGAATTCAGCACAACCAGAAATGCAACTACTTTACTAAAATATTTAATAACAATTTAAAACTTAATTCTACCACTTAAAACACAATAAAGATCATCATGGAAATCATGTTTTGTTCTCATTCATTAAGTTATTTTATTCTAGCAAACACTTAATAACAGTTACTAACTCCTCTCTGTACAAGCACCTTTAAATCTTTGCTTACAAGAAATTGTATAAACGACAGCCTGGAAGAGAGCCCTGATGGCGTAGTGGTGACTTCTAGAGTTTTATCTGCATTCGGGACAGTTTGAAAACCGCTAGAAGCTCAGTGGGAGAAAGACTGGGCTTTCTATTCCTGTAACAATTACAGTAAGCATTTAAATATAGCCATATATGATGATGGGGAAATAGATCCATGTGCATATATTTATAGGTTTAGTATTAAGGCAACAGATGGACACTGGGCCTCCACACAAGTAATCCCTCAATGCAAGAACAATTTGTTCTATTCTGGCATCCCATAATGTTCACTCTCCCAACACAATTGCTGAATACAGAGCAGTTGCAGAAGCAAATGTGATGAAGAAAGCTGATGGTGCTCTATTATGAAAAGCTATATAGTCGGGGGTCTTAAAAGCTTGAAGGTCAACAAGCTGCCACCTAGCTCAGAAGTAACAAAGGCCACACAGGAGATGTGATCAGGAGGTGTCAAAGGCATCAAAGAACAAAAAAAAATCGTATCATTGTGAATGAGGGAGAGTACAGAGTGGGGACCCAAAGTCCCTCTGTTGACAACTGGATATTCCCTTCCAGAAGGGTGATGAGGAGGAGATAAGTCAGTCAGCATGCAGTGTAGCAATGATGAAACATACACCTATTCTTTAGTTTTTCAATGCTTACCCACCCCCACCCCCATTATCATGATCCCAGTGCAACCTAACAACTCTGGCTAGACCAGAGAATGTACACTGGCACAGGAAGGAAATGGAAACACAGGGAATCCATGCCAGAGAATTCCTTCAGGACCAGTGGTGAGAGTGGCACTATCAGGAGGGTGGAGGGAAGGTGGGGGTAGAAAGGGGGAACCGATTGTAAGGATGGACATATAACTCCCTCCCTGGGGGACAAACAACAGAGAAGTGGGTGAAGGGAGACATCGAATGGTATAAGATATGACAACATAACAGTGATTTATAAATTATCTAGGGTTCATGGTGGGGGGGATAGAAGGAAGGGGAAACAAGGAGCTGATATCTAGTGCTCAAGCAGACAACAAATGTTTTGAGAATGATGAGGGGGAAATTGTACAAATGTACTTAACACAATGGGTAGATGGATGGATTGAGATAAGAGTTGCACAAGGCCCCAGTAAGAGGTTTCTAAAAAGGAAAGAGAGGGGGAAAGACAAAAACAAAGCAATGCCAGTGTCGTAGACCCACAGGGTGAGCACTGACTCAATGGCAGTGAATTTAGCTTTTGGCACGTGCGTTATTAGAACTACTGTGGAAAATGGATTTGGGTTGTTACAATAGAGGTTGAAGAGGTTGAAATTATGTTTGTGTGCTGCCATTCAATCCAAAAGAATACTAATACTATTTTCCTATAGAATGAGTGATGAAATAGGAATGTCAATGCATTCATACCTTGGTTTGGTGTTCAAAATTTCCTTTGTGATATGCACTGAAGTCTGCCTTGCTGTGGTTGTTGATGTATTAGTCTTTTTGGAGGTGTTATATATAAGTATATTTTTCCCTAAGTAACTTCCCTTGGGTTATTATACTAGCCATCATCAGATTCAGGAGCTAAATACTAATAAAAATTTCACTGTTTTGAACTTCATTGGTAAACTAAAAAGAGGTAACTATTGTGTCAGATAATATTCATATCACAGGACATTTGGAAAATGATCCAATCTACATAACAATTAGAAGGATAGGCTATCAGTTCTTGAAAGATCTCACTGATAAACAGGAAGAGAAAAAGTACAGACCCTGTCCTCAGAAAATATCCTGGAGTTTTTTCCTTTCCAATCATTATCAAATCCTGGTTGATGGAATATAATGAAAAATCACCTGAAATAAATGTTTATCTAGGATCAAGACAAACTACTCATGAATTATGAGCTTATATCAGATGTCTGGGACCCTGTGGAGCTGTTTTTATTGAATTTAATTTTCATAATGGAATGTCATAAGAAATCCAAATGCCACCTGCCATACTGGGTAATACCACATTTGGCGATTCAAGTGAAGCAGGGTTAGCATTCATCCAAATACAATGAATTTGCCAAGACCTTCTCAATTATTTCCAGAATCACCCTTTCTTCAGTGGCTCTCCTTTTCTATTTTAAAAAGCTTACAAATATTTAAAATCATCTAGTTTAATTGGCTCAATTTATTATGCTGATATTCTTCCTTTGGTTCTTGAGACCGGTAACTCCCTTCCATCAACCTCCTCCATCAGTACACTTGGGCCACAGTTACTTTGGGCTTTATAATTGAACTGCCATGAGTTTATTGAATACTTACTTCCCTATGTCTCTTGAGTGGTTAATATATTATTGCAAATTATCTGAAATCTTTTGCTGAGAAACTGAGCATAAATAAGATTATGCATAAAAAGTGTTATTCCATCCACCCTTTAAACACATGCGACCATAATATCACGCTTCATATTTAAAAGGCTACATATTCTTTCCCAGTAGAATATAACAATTTTCCTCTTTATAAAGTTAACACGTTTTCCTTGTTGAAATTCTCCAGTCTTGTATTTAAATACAATCCACACTCTGATAATCCTAAGGGGTGCAGTAAACTCTTACCTGCCTCCAGAGCTCAAATCCCTTAAAGCTCTGAATAATTACCTATTTGCTATTTTGACATCTGGTAGGCACAGATTTCTCTCCCAAATGCACTCTACCACATTCTTCTTCACATATGAAAATGCCACCAAAATTCACTATTCTTGGAAAAAAATAGTGTACTTGTGGCAGTTACATAGTGTGTCATCCTGAATCAAGGGGTGGAGTCTGGCCTGTCAATCCACTTTCAACTTGATGGGATCATTTGCAGGCATGGCAGATACAAATAGCTGACTGGAGACCCCTCCCCCCCCCCCACTCTCTCTGTCTTCGCTTTCCTGCTGCTGAGACATTCAGAGAGTTGAAGTAGACAGCGGAGAACCACACCAACCCTGAGATGCTTCCATTGCCACTGGATCCATAAGACCTGCTACCCACTGGTCTTTGATCTTCCTGCATTTGGCAATGTTGACATGAGTCTAAAACGGAATTTATGGACTCGTATTGGACATACAGGCTAGTACCAGAACCATCATTGTCTTTCACCTTCATTTGAATATGCACAAATATGAATCTCTTCCAGCATGTAGACAAGTGAGTGTTCCTATGCTGCACCAGTTTTGTGAGACATCATGACTACCCTTCTGTGAACCCTTCCTTCTAGATAATAATGTTGGTGTTCCTTGGACTTCTTCTTCTGGTACTATTCATGATTGATCATAGGCTACCTCCTGCAACATTTGAAGTCTACCAAAGCCTTTTGGTACAGTGACTCAGAAATTCATAGGAAACAACTCTACAGCAAGAAGCTTGTATCAAACCAAATACGGTCTGGTTTATGAGCATATGAGCTCTTATTTATTTGTGGGGTTTTAAAAAGACCAGTAACTGATCTTTCAAGATGAAGAGACTCGTGTATTAGGTTGGAGTTAACATTGTATAATATCAACATTGTCTTTAAAGTCATTGTTTCCAGAAAGCTTTCAATAGTTACTGTGTACACAGTAGCACATAATGCTATAAAGCCAATTGTCTATATGCTTATGGAGATACTTTCCATAAAATACAACATACATGTATATGAATCAAACAAAGTTAAATTTTATATTGTGCTATATATGTTAGCTTGTCCAGTTGTGGCAGAAAATAGCCAATGGTGGGTTTGTAATCAAAGCAAAATTCATGAAAGGAAAATGAATTTTCTAGATGAATATCTTTCATAAAACTTTTTCTTTTACAAATAAATAGATAAAACTTCAGAGCAGATAATACTAAAAACCCCAATAATCGTGTTTGCATGCAGTCATATTAATGACATCATGAAGAAAACAAAAATCTGATACCTTTTTAAAAATAGTTTTGGACAGCAACTTAAATTTGAATTACTAAAGTAGAAAACACAGGCATGTATTTCAATTTTCTAAATATCATCTCTGATGATGACTACATAATAAATGCTCAAGAATAGTTCTCTAGTAAAGCTTTGCTTCTGATATTTGAAGCAGCCATAACTAAACACTCGTTCTTAGAGATAGTTTTTAAGGAGGAAAGAAAAGAGAGAAAGGTATTTTAAAAGATCATACTCTCATCTTTCCAAGTTTTACTCATCCTGGTCCCTTTCTTACCTTGCTTAACTATAAAATGCAGCTACAGGGTCATGTCCTCCAAAGTGTGACTTCCAAAATGACTCTAATATCATCCCCACACAGGCTTTGATGCAAATATCATGTGTGTATTGTTTTAATTGAGTTGATATATTTTGATATACTTCATCTTCATCATATTTTACCTTGCTAGCTTCTAGTTGCCATTAAACATTTAGTCTTAAGTTCAGTTTTCGACGTCCACCCATTTCCAGACTCTCTCCCACTGCAAACGCCCACCTTTTTTTGAATGGGTCCACATAGGGATCTCTTCCGGCATACTAAGGAGTTCCTCAAGGACGTCATATGTTTTAAAACCAGAGCGCCAATTACTCACCCAGGTTGATCTCCTACCGGGTCCATTTCTGAGGGCTCCAGAAACATTTCTTTAGTTACAAAGAAGAGTATTCTCACCATAGAAGTCAACAAAGTAACAGTCACAGGTAAAAGAATGAGGAACAAAATGTTGTTGTGACTGATAAGAATGATTAGAGTACAGGACATATCTATTACTAAAAGTAGCCTGAAACACACCATGTCTGAGAAAGTCTGACTTGTCTATATTGTCACAAGCAGAACATATGACAGCAAACCTATCTTGCGGTATAAACATTGCCCCATTAAATTCTCTGGAGAAGAATAGAAGCACCCCAGCATTTCAAAATACAGAGTCAGAGATTTCAAAATTATGTACATTTATTCTACAAAAATCATTAAATGGATAATCTTTCAACCTCCATAAAACACAGCCTGCTCTATCCTAAAAATCATTACTTTGGTTCAGCCCATTGCTGCAGCCATGAGTGGGTCAAACCCATCTCCTTGAAGTTCAGCAAAAAAGAAGACCATCAAAGAGATGGCCAGAATCCTCCGTTACACAAACCTGCAGTACCACGCAGTGTTTCCTCTTACCACACATAACTCCTCGGTGTTATATGTGCACTAGTTAGGTTTTTCATCAGATAAATTAACATCTGGTACCCCGCATTTTACTGTATACTTCACAAGGACATATAATATGCTTTGTATCTAGTGCTCACTATTTATTAGATATTCAAAAATCATCTGTTGAACTGGTAAAGGAATAATTATTATTGTCTCTACCTCGTAATTAATTTACATACTGGGTGGGCTATAAGGTAAGCACTGGACTGCTAACTACAAGAACACTATTTCAAACTCATCAACTACTACAAGGGAGAAAAATGAGACTTAGGATAAAAGACTTAGAACTCAGAAACCATACATGGCAGTGGTTCTCAATCTTCTTACTGCCATGACCCTTTCATATAGTTCATCCTGTTGTGGTGAACCTCCCAAACCATAAAATCATTTCCGTTGCTACTTCAAACTGTAATTTTGCTACTGCTATGCATCAGGCTACGCCGGTGAAAGGATCATTCGATCCCCAGAGGGGTCATGACAGGTTGAGAACTGCTGATATAAAGGGTCTCTTAGATTCAGAATCAAATCAGTGCTGGTGAATTAAAGTTTTTTTAATGGAGAGTGTATGAGTTCCTATCTGATGGCTTAATATTATTACCTAAAAACATTACATATCTGTCCTAATTTATATAGTTTTAAGTTTTAATAATCAATCTGAATTAATTAAAGTAATTAATAAAATAAATAAATAAATAAAATCAAAAGATAGTCAGTGTAATAGTTTGTGTTCAAAACAGTGTTCAAAACATTATCTTTGATGCTATGTTTCTTACTCCCAAAACATCTTATAGACTCTCTAAGCTGTGTTATCAGCACTTTTATCTTGAACTTTTAAACCCAATTCTGGAATGTACTATTTATGTGGAAAAATTATCATTGTATGATATTTTCCTCTGTCAGAGGGAAAATCTATTTTTATGAATGTCCATAATACTACTAATGATCCATTAATAAATTAGTAGCAGAAGATTATTTTCCAGCTCTTTAAGCATTAAAACTATCTTTACTGTAGAGTTTAATGTACTTTTAGGAAACAGTAACCCTACTAATTTGCTATCAATTAAATGTTATAGAATTACAATGCTAATACAATCAGCATTTTAGACAGGATATATAAGTAATGATACATACAAAAAGTAATTAGATAAATGTTTATAAGTCAAAGTCTACACTTCTGTAAGAATTAATGAAAGGCATAACACTATCTACGAAACATGATATATTTGGCATACTTTTTTTCTAAAAGAAGTTAGAAATCATGCCTCACTGTCATAGCGAGCCTCATGTGTAGGATGCCTCCAGACAAAAACAAACACTCAACATTTTTGTTTTGTTTTTATACCCCAATGATCACTGTTATATTTCCATGATACTGTAAGCAACCTTAAAGATTTTAAATTCACATTTTTTGCTTAAATGAAAAATAAGTAGCATTTGATGTTTTTGTTTCCATTGATACACATCAGTCTTTTACTTACTTTTATAAAAGTTAAGAGTATAAGTTAATTCTAGACTAATATCCTAATAATGCAAAGTAAATTCAAAGAAATAATCTTCATGAAAAATCTGCATACTAGAGCACATAACTGATAAGCAAGAAGTGCCCTGAAGACATCCAAGTATATCACAGGAGAGGCGGCTTTCTAGGATAAACACCCCCCATGAACACATTACCTTTATGACAGCTATCGGGAGCACTCAGAGCTATCACTGGCACCATCAGCCACAGGATAACTCAACATCAGCCCCGTGTGCTTTCTCTCCTGACCTCAGATTCAGCCTACTCTTCCACACATTCCCATATTATCCTAACAACATGTCACATCGCTGGCTTCTTTCTTGCTTTTGTTCACATAACATTTATCCTGCCAAATATGATCATTAATATTGCCACCTATTCCCCTTGCTTCTATAATCCAAGCTACTGGGGGTCTCCGGAGGAAATCACGGAGGCTTTGCAGATGTATGTCACAACAGATTCAAAGTGTCTAGCTTCATTTCAGTCCCCAGTGCTGCCTGCCAATCCCCTTTCTCTATACCTGCGGGCAGCTTCCTCTTCTACTCAAGAGCAGCTGTTCTTGCCTATTATCATTTTATTAAAGCCTAACTTCTTCACTAACAATTGTCTCAGCTAGCGGCACTGCATTCTACCTCAGTGAGAAAACAGACATGACAGGGACCATGATGCAGCAACTTTCTCAAGGTAATAATATTCTCCAGTCCACAGATCCACCAACTCAGGTACCAAGACTTCATTGTTTAACACCATTCTCAGGGGGGAGATATTCCTAATTATTGGATGACCTATTACCCTCATTTTACTTTACAGTTCAATATTTATTGTTGCTGTTTTTTTTCGTAATGCTGTTCAACACTTTACCTGCTTAAGTCTCCTGAAAAGAAAAAGAGTAGCAACTGCATTGCATCCTCCTGTCTCTTCTCAATCTTTAAGAGTCGCTCTTGCTCAATGTGCATTCATTTTTTAAAGCACTAACATGTCTGTTGATAAGTCAAGGGACTGATAGTTCAAAGCCTGTGAAAAATGTTTTGGGAGGCAGGCTTGGAAAGCTCCTTCCGAGAGGTCGCAGCTTTGAAAACCCTAAGGAGGCAACTCTACCCTGCAGATATGTCACACCAGGAGTTATCAGAGGCTTGAGAGCAAAGACCGGGAAAACAAGCTAAGGAAACACAGATGAATGAGTCACATGTCTGTTTTCAAGAAGTTTACTGGTATCAGTACACTCTGATGTAATATGTACAATCATACACAGGTGCCTATGCTACAGACAAAACCTCAGAAGAAACACAAAGGGATACTACTGACAACTGACAAAATAATTCTAAAAGCGATGACCTCTACTTTAGGTTGGAAAGTTGAATAGGGCTTATGCCAGTGGACAAAGAAGAGGAAGACATTTATTGCAGGCACAGGAGTTACAAGTACAAAGAGATAAAAGTCTGAAATGTCAGGGAGTGCTTGGTGACCTATAAGCAATTCAGTGCTTCTACCTTGTAAAGTGCAATAGGGTGTGTGGCTGGGCTCATAATAATGCAGGACAGGCCGGCAGGAAGAGCAGCTTTTGTTTGTCAAATCCTCCACTAATGAGAGTGAAGTGTGATAAATTAATGTGAATGTATTAGACAAAAGAGATGTGACTGAATTGTGTAAAATAATTTACTTACTAATTTAAAAATCTTTTGGAAGATAGATGAAAATCTGTTTAGGCTAAAGAAGACGTATACAACTTCAGATTAAATTAATAGAAAATATTATCTAATGCAAAATGGATAATGTTCTTTTCTCTATAAATATATTTTCACCTATTCTTTGAGCTTAGAAAACACAGAAGCTATATGTGAAGCTAGCTGCTTAAGGCATCTAACTTATATCCTGACAAAAATAGAGTATAAAAAATTTATACTTTCAAGGGTATCTCACAATGGCAACTTAAGAAGCACAAATATACATGAGGGCATGCTGTTGTTAATGGACAATTATACACAGGTGGATATTGACTCTGTATGACAGAGTAGACCTGCCCCCCTTGGGCTTCCTAGACTGCCTTCTCTAGAGGAACAGATTGCCAGGCCTTTTCTCCTGTGCAGAAAATCTATTCGATAACACATACAACAACTACGCCTCCTTTCATGGTCCACAATGCTTTTAGAGTCAAGAATAGTATGTCATGGTTTATGTATCTCTACTAACTACTTCTCGAAAGGGCAGAGTGAAACTACCCCTGTGGATTTTCCAGGCTGAAAACCATTAAAGGGAGGGAAAGCCATATCTTTCTTTCTTTGGAGTGTCTGGTGACTGAGTCACAGGCCTTGCAATTAGCTGCCCACATGGGAAGGTATTATAAGAAGTTTCTTCTGTGGACTTGGAAAAGTTTCTTCATGCACTTCTCATGTGGCAATTTTTGTCTTTTCAGAATAGATACTAGTATAGTGGTATATGGTGGCTGCTTATCTATATCATTAATAACAACCTTCATCTGTTATTAGTAAAGATAAAAAAGTGTTTTGAATCAGCATAAAGGCAAGCTATTATATTCTTCTTCTTTGACACCTCATTTTGATTCCTGTTATTTTCTAAAGAATCTATCTTGGATTTTTTGTTTATGTAAACATTATGAAACAGACTTATGAAAACTGTTGTACTAACACTTTACATTAATTTCATGCTATACTGTATGGTCTCTATCTTTTCAGACTGTCATAAAGTTTAGGAAATAAGAGTCTAAAGTTAAGGGTAAAATTTTGAAAACAATGCTAAAATATATTAATAAATGTAAAATACAATAAATCAAAAATAATTAGGCTATATTGCTAATTTCATCCAAAAACGGTTGCAAAAGTATACTGACAAGAATTTTCAGTTCAGGATTCAGAAGAGACCATGAAAAAGGGGAACTAATTATTGATGTCAGATGAATTTGGGGCTGAAAGCAGAGACAATCAGAAAAGGTTTACTTGTGTTTCATTGACAATCCAAAGGTATTCAACTGGGTTGCCCATAATAAACTGTGGATAACCTTGAGAAGAATAAAAATTCCAGAACACAACATTATCTCATGAAGAACCTATACATGGATCAAGAGGCAGTTGTATAAAGAGAAGAGGGAATACCGCATGGTTTAAAATCAGAAAAGGTGTATGTCAGGATTGTATTCCCTCATCATCCTTTTTCAATCTGCATGCTGAGAAAAAAAAGTGTTCTCTTTTAAAGTATTCAAATATTGATTTAATCACAATTCATTTTGTAACTGGTTGATTACCAATCTGCATTTATCCTACCTAGTGATTTGAAAAAAGTAGTCAGTGGCAAAAACTGTGATTGTCTCATTTGTTTCCTGAGAGCATGCCCTAAGTGGAGGATGATATGGTAGCAGCCCCGGCACTGTGCAGGAGGGGAGCACCAGCCATTTCTCGGGGCATATTGCCCTCAGTCATTGGCACACAAGGTCCCGGTGTCTTCTGTCCCTGGGTTGGAAAGTGCTCTGTACCATTTTTGTCTAAATCCAGTCTTTGCATCACTGAGTATTCGAGAGTAAAACTGTCATGACAGGGACTTTTTGATGGCTGAGCACTTACAATACAAAAGCCAGGAATCGAATAGGCTTTTATTTTCTTGAACTCATTTATTATTGCATGAATGCATGATTTACACCCACTCCTTTAGTTTTAAAAGTAATTTGAAGCACTTAGGTGAAATTTAGTGGACACATTGCATCCTAAAATATTTTCATATGCTGCCCTCTTTTTAGGGGATGGGGCATAAACTATGAGCTCGTTTTTCAGTTTCAGTCGGGGTCATTTTTATCCTAATGAAAAATGCCCCTTAAATATTGCTAGGTTGAAACTCTGTACATATCAAAGCATAAATTATTACACAAATATCTGCCAATGCTCAAAGACCTTCAAATACCTAATTGTTTTCATATTTCTTCTTACACATTCCTTTCTACACCAACTGTAGCACGTTTTGCAATTAAATAATTTGCAATTGCTTAATCAATTTATTATTGTTTCAAAATTTCTCTACCAGGAAAGTATATGGCAGAGGGAGTGCAAAAAGAGGAGCAGATGCCAAGGGCTCAAGTTGAAAGAAACTGTTTTGAAAATGATGTTGGCAACAGAAGGACAAATGTGCTCGATACACTTGATGTTATAAGAACTACTGTAGCCCCCAATAAAATGATTTATATAAAAAATAAAGGCTATGTGACTAGTCACCTTATCTGGTGCTAATTTGAGGATTAAGAGTGCAGGGGTGGAGTCAAATTAACACCAGTTTAGGTGACTGTCACATAGCCTTTTATACATAAATCATTTTTTGGGGGCTATTATAGTTCTTATAACATCAATCGTATCAAGCACATTTGTACTGATGTTGCCAACATCTTTTTTTCCCTCCCTCCCCCTTTGTGACCCCTTGATGAATTAGAAAGCATTATTGTCTTCGAAGCTCACACCGTCAGCTGTCTCCCTTCACCTGCTATAAAACACGAAGGGAGCAAAATTCTCTTGCTGAGGAAAACCTGTTGTGTTCAAACTGCTGAGGTGACTGTGAGCAGCCCCACGTATAACACATTGTGAATTTAGGGCTCTATTTGCACTTTGCATAGGAGCAAATGCAAAGAGGTTAATAATGCTTTGATAACCCCAAGGTAATCAACCTAAGTCAATAACACCAAGTTCAATTACTAGGGAGATTTGCATTCACTCTCAGAATCCTGAAACTACAAAGTCATATGACTTGGTTACTCACCCACTCGTCTCCTTGTTTTCAAGTTCACTATCTCATAGTCACCTTTTAGATCAGAGGAGAACCTCCCCTACTTGGGTTTTCAAGGCTGCAAATGTAAATGCTCATGGAAATGAACGTCTGGTGGTTTCAAACTGTTGAGCTTGCAGGGAGCAGTTTCATATATAACCCACTCCCCGCAGGTTACAATATCAGGTTGCCCAGCTGAATTCTATTCCACTCTTTATTATTACAGTAATGAGGGGTAGATTAACTAATACACTTTTGCTTATTGAGAAAAAAATAAGATAGATCAATACCTACTACAAAAGATTGTTCATAAAATTAAATGGGTCCTTGTTTAGAGAAACCTGGTCTTGATACCATGATTCTATCACTGTAGGTATGGTTAAGTAATGGATGAAAGAACATAAAATTATAATGTGAATGCATAAACTATATCCTCTCTCTATGTCATGTATTTATGTACTAGCATACTGCCAAAGTTCATATATTAATATTTTGCATAGAAGTCTAAAAATCAATAAGATAAATGTATGTCTAAAAGAAAAAGCGATGCCATTCCTTGTGACTTTGGATGAGGTAAATGTCATGTGAATATATATGTACATCATAAATATATATATATATTTATGACAACAAAATATATAAAAATATATTTGAAAAGTGTTTTTGCCCCAAACTTCACCAATCAGAAGAGAATGAAAAGATACAATCTTAAAAGAGGAGACAGATTTGTCTTATCAGGTATAATATCTAATAAGGGGTTTGCATAGAGAAGAATTTTTAAAATGTATTGAAAGAATATTGAAAATATTGAGGCTATTGCAAGCTCCATGGACTGCTAGAAGAACAAACTGATCTGCCTTGGAAGAAGTGCCGAGAGAGCCCATTAGAGACAAGGATGGCAAGACTTGGTGTCACATACATTTTGTCAGGAGAGGTCAGTCCCTAGAGAAGTATATGATGCTTGGTAAATGGAGGGGCAGGAGAGAAAATGCCCTCACAGAAATGACCCTCACAGACATGGATGGACTCAGTAGCTGCAGTAGGGGCTCAGAACAGGATGACACCTGCTCGATGGTGAAATACTTAACAATAGTGCATACAAAGCACTTGTATAATGTAATAACAAAAAGGCAGATAGCTCAATATTACAAGTAGGTACATGATCTGAATAGTATTTCTGCAATGAAAATCTAGAAAGGGTCAATACATCCATAGAAAGAAGTTTATCATTATTAGGCATTATGAAACCTCAAACCAAGTTTGCTGCATAAGACTTGTTGCAAACCTGCTGTACAGAGTAGAATTGCTTCCTGTCATTTCTTACTAGAGCAGACCGCCTCACCTTTCATGTGTTCAGAGGCTGTTGAACTTGAGCCTCATGACTTTGGGTTACAAAATCAATACCTAGCATGCAGCAAAACTCTATCAGGTACCACCTCACACTCACTAAACCGAGCAAGAACATGTGCAGCGGAGCACAGGGAAAAATCCAGACCCTCACACAAGGCTCATCCAAATGCAGTAGAAGACGTTTTGACAACTCCTGAGAATGTTCAACATCGAGAAACAGCATACTCCTGCAGTTCCAGTCATAGGTAAAACTCAGGTAATTCAGAAACAGATCTCAGCAAAATAGCTTGCAAAAATGTTAATAGCTTATTCATAATTTCCCCCAAATAGAAACAACATGATGCCCAATAAATGATGATAGAATAAACTAATGGAACAATACCATAAAATTAGCTAGCGTGAATACAGACACATGCTGCAACACAGACAACACGTGCTTTCACCCAGATAAAAATCTAAGTTTGTTGGTTGTTAGAAGTGAAAGAAGCCAATTAAAAGATCTACACCATATATGATTTCATCTATATGAAAATTCCTAATCAGCAAATCCATAGGGAGAAAGTGGATTAGTGGTTGTCAAGGAGAAGAGAATGACTGGCAAAGAACTGCGAAGGATTTGGATGTCTGTTTGAGAGTAAAATAATGTTCTAAAATTAAATTGTGTTGATCATAAAGCTGTAAATATGCTAAAACTGAACTTTGAAATCACATGAACTATATTTCAGTAAATCTGTTATTGTAAAATCTTAAATGAGATGATAAACTCAAAATTCAGTATTGATATCAGCTACTATGTGCGACTATATATTTATTCACTCTGGCTTTCAGTCTACACACTCTCAGTACTATTAAATGGAGAGTCCGATTCTGACTAATGCTAATCACAATAAAATATATTATAAAATGATCTAAATAAAACATATAACATAATTATAATTCAGTAATATATATAGATTAACACAATATAATTTAACAATTTCACATGTATATTAACTTCATTTATTCTTTATAGTAAAGGTATATTGTGAACAACAATTATGTTTAATTAGATATATTATGATTTTAAATAAAATTAATTAGAAAATTATAAATCTGTCCTTGTAAGAGGATGAATCTATTTATTACTGAGTATTGGATTTAACCTACAATCATCATCTTTTCCATTGGATTGCAGACTGAAAACACACCAGTCAGAAGGCTTCATGGGACATAAGGCTCAGTGGCCATTAATGGAATAGCCCCATGCCATCAAGTCAATCAATCCTAGAGCACAATCACTTCCCATAGGATTGCTGAGATATGAATCTAGACAGGAGCAAAATGCCTCATTTTCTCTCACAGAACTATGAGTGGTTTTGAACTGTTGTGCTTGCTCTTGGAAGCCCAACCCATAATCCATCATGGCACCAGAACTCCTTATTCGTCATGCATCTGCTGCTACTTTCACCTCGATCAAGCAGGTCTCACATTGCCCCTAGGATGTTTTGTGACCCTCATGTCCTGAAGAAAAGAAAGTGGTTTAATCCCCTGACGCAGCTGGAGCCTCTGGGCTCTTCTATATCTATTTCAAATGTGTAAGAAATTTCTAAGATCTGAGTCCCTCTTGTCCTGTTAGTCTGTGGTGGGAATCTCTAGTTTTAATCAGCAATGTATTCCTCATAAACAACCATTTAGCACCTGAGTAATCATCTATTTCCCTAACATGTATATATACACATATGCATATACAGATATACACATGTGTATATATAGATATAGATATACCCTACCTTTAAAAGCAACTTTCCTCTCGCTGCTTAGGTAAAAACTATCACCAAATATCCCAAACCAAACTCAGTGGCATCTAGTGCATGCCCACTCACTGCAAACCTACATGACAGGGTAGAAATGCGCTGTGAGGTGCTGACACTCTACGTTTCTATGAAAACAGAAAACTCTGCTTTTTTCCTGTGAGGAATCTGGTGATTTCCAACTGCTGATCTTACAGTATGCGGCCCAATGTGTACCCTTACACCACCAGGGCTCATACTAAAACAATAATAATAATAATTATTATTATACAGTTGTTAAAGAATGGGCTGCTTTATACTGAAGAACATATATCATGTTTAGGACTTTTTTTCTTTTTGCAAAAGACATATGAAATTGGTGGCTATTTACCATCATTCCTATTCTCATGTCTGAGTGTATCACTATATTCCACTTGGTAGAGGTGGGAGGCAGCAAACGGGAGAGAGGCTCTTGGCGTGACGGACTGCCACAGTTGCTGCAATAATGGGCGCACCCACAAAAACCACTTGTGGAGATGGCACAGAACCAGATGGTGCCTGGCATCAACAAGATGCACCTACCATTACATTGGCACTAACAGGACAGAGGCACAGGAGGAGAAATAAACTTTTTCTTATATCGCGTCCACCAAGCTTCTGCCTTGAGATATGGCATGAAGAGAATAGAAACTCAGAATATCACTTTGTGGAAATTATTCCTTAAATTAGTGAATTTGACTAGGGAATAAAAATAGGTCCAAATCTTCAAGTAGGTCTTAAAACAAACTTGAATTATAACCAACTAATTTTGAGTTCTTAAAGAGTAATCTCAACATCACTGAATTATCGCTGTTAATTAGTCATGCAGCACTTCAAGTCATAGAAAAGTTCTGTGAAAAGGGTCAGAATGTAAGATGGACACTGGAAGAACACTCTATTCCTAGATCCTGATGTTACCATTGTTGCTATTGCTGCTGTGCACAGTGCCATGGAGTCAGCTCCAATTCACTGAAGCCTGTGTAGGACGGATGAAACAAGAGCCAGTGCAGGGCTGTCCTCCCAGTCGCTCTTATTCCTGAGCCCATTCTTGCAGTCCTGGGCCGATGAATCTCATTAATAGTCTTCCTCTTTGGGCTACTACTCCACTCACCAAGCCACTGTCCTTCTCCAGCACGAGCCTTTCTTCATAACATGTGCAACGTACCTGAAGTGAAATCCGATGCTCCTTGCCTGTGAGGAGTATTCTTCCGGTACTTCTTCTACGACAGATCTGTCTGTTCTTCTATTCATGGCAATTTCATGGCAATTTCAGTTCATGGCAATTTCAACCTAACATCATAGCTCAAATGCACTGGTTTTTCTTTGAACTTCTTTATTCAATATCCAACTTTCATGTGTAGACGGGCCAATTTAAAATACCATGGCTCAACTTGATGCAATCTTTGGGTGAATGCTATCAAAAACTATTATTTTAAAAAAAATTATGGGAGATACAGCCAAAGCCTTTAATGGGAAGTATATCCGCTGGGTACCGAAGTGCAGCTGGGCCAAACAATGCCTGCACAGGCAGCTGCATGTTGGGCACAGGACACAAATTGTATGGGAGGAAGGGCAGAAATATGACTAAGGGACCATGTGTCCAAATGTCAGGAGTGCAGCTGAAAACAGTGGTCCTAGTTCTTGTGCCTTGTTGGGCCAACCACTTCTTGATCATACATAATTGTTGCTGCTGCTTAAAACCAGAAGCCCAGGAGTACAAAGGCCCACTTGTTGCCACCAGCAACTTCTCCAAGAGCAGAGAACCTGGCAAGACTTGGCAAGTACACAGAAACAGAAAGGGCTGCACAATTACTGGGTGGATGAATAAAGCCATAAGGAGGAGATGGAAGATTTGATAGACAAGGCCTCTATGGAATAGGAATGTATTCTGAAGCCACACTCTTTTCCCTTCGGTTTGAGTTTAGGTATTATAATAAACAAAAGGAGAGTTGGTTTACCTTAAACCAACAAACAAATAGTCACAGCAAACTTACAGTACCAATGGACAGTTATGTGATCAGATATTGGTTGAACATTAAGGGCCACACAACTGGGTAATGTTTTGTGATTCCTCATGAAGACAGCACCAGACTTGGTCAAAATGGTAAGAGTTCAATTTTCTCCAATATTTTTTTAGCCTACAGAACTCAAAAGTGTCCTCCACACATAAAGAGACATTTGATTTTAATTATTCTTTGAGCAATCTGAGAAGCCAGGGTAGCGTGGTTGGTTACATGTTGGACTGACAGCCACAAGGTCAGCAATTCAAAACCACCAGCAACTCTGAGTGATAAACAGGAGGCTTGTACCTCCTGAAAAGAATTACAGTCTAGGACATTCATAGATCCTGTACTACTTTATCCTAAAGGGTCACAAGGAGTCAGTATTGATTAACTGACAGTGGGATTTTTTTTTTTTGTTTAGCTATCTGTTTTTTTCCCTCCTGTCTAGTATATTTAATTAGAATGCTAATGTAGTAGGATTTGTAACTCTAATGGGACTTTAAATTTTCTTTCCAGCATTTTAGCATATGCAAGCTAATAATAATGCATGTAAAAAAAAAACAAATCCCAAACCCACTGTCTTAAATTTGAGTCCAACTTACAGAAACCTTTTACATGGTTTCTGAAACTATACTCTGCAAAACAAAGAAATGACATTTCCCCTGTGAATTAGGCAGAGGGAAAACACTTCAGTTCATCAATTTGTTTTCTCTATAGTTTAAACTACTTAAAAAATTATTCAATGCCAAAAAAAATATCCAATGCCTTATCCTACTTTCTCCTTTGATTTCTATTCTCCTTCCTATGGAATTTTATCTTCACTTTATTCAAGTTAGCTAATATGAATAAGCCTTCCGTAAACTTTAGTGGAGCAGATAGACTACTCTCTTCCCATGGAAGACTGGAGGATGAGCCATCAACCTCAAAGCCATCTACCCCACATTTATCCCATTGCACCACCAAACTCCTACTTCAATCTCACTCCCTTGAGCCAATTCCATCTCCAAGCAGCCCTGTAGGATAGAATGGAAGTGTCTTCCAAGCTTCTGAGATTCTTCACTCTTTGTTTTTGTTGTTGTTGTTGTTGTTTTGGTGGGCATCACTGCTCTGGTGTGAATAAGAGGTCCATCCTTGCTCCTGGAGATCTGCTGCTGGATTTGAACTGCCAAGCCTGTGGGCTGCAGTTCTGCGCACAACCACTGCACCCCCAGGGCTCAGCCTGATTCTTCACTCTTTACAGGAGTAGAAAGTCTCATCTTTCTTCTTTGGAGTGGCTGGTGCTTTACAACTGCTGACCTTGGGTGAGTAGCCCAGGGCATTACATTATCAGAACCTCTACATATATTGCACAGTGTAGGTCCAGAATTCCTTAATGTATAGATAGCATTTATAAAATACAATACCATTTTTCTATTATCCATGATAATATATTTTCTAAATACTTTATTTTAGATAGTTATTTAGAAAATGTTCGGGAGCTTAAAGATACAATTTTTGGAAATTGTACTTAATGCTGGGATTTCAAATAATTTTGAAAGATATAAAACTGATTATTCATATTAATTTGAAAAACCCTGGCACTATTATAGCTCTAAATACATTACAAAAACCCATAGTCATTTGTCCTATTTAATGAGCATTGTGCCTATAGCTTGAAAAAACAAGTAGAATAAAATAATTTAAATTGTTGATAGGCTAACAAGACAGAATAGGATTTACTTATTTTAGCTTCTTACAGAATTGACGGCATTGATGGACATTACATTTCTGCTTGTCAGAATTATCTTTTAGGTACTGACTCTATATTAAATTGATTGTAACTCATAGGTCCTCAATAGGGCAGGTTATAACTGTCAGTTTCCAGAGGTGAAATTCTTTACAGAAGGAGAAAACCCAGATTTCGTCCAAGATGAGGCTGGTGGTTTCCACCTGCAGACTTGAACTTAGCTGTCCAGTGCATGAACGCCATGCACCAGGACTCCAAACCAGTTCTCTATGCAGAGCAAGAAATGGTGAGTGGTTATATAACTCTATAGTAAATCTCTTCTTGCTTTGAACTTTCACAACGCGATGCTTCGTACCTTAACTTAAGGATGTGCATCTGTTCTTCGTATATGTCTCCTTATCATATATAGGCTATAAAATCATGAAGTCAAGTATAGAAAACTCAACAATGTACATACTACCTCAGTAAATGGTGTGTCTAACTGTGGTAGGAACTTTAGATTTACTTCTTGAAGACAACTGTGTTATAATGACAATTCAAAGTGCATTTATGTAATAACAGCATAATGCAAAACACTTCTATTTATGCAAAAACACTTCTACAGATATTCACCTACAAAAAGCAATGCTTGTTTCACTATATTAAAATACTTTTAGAGCAAAGACAAGACAGACATAAAAATTATGTAATTTAGCCTCTATAAGAATAATTATCCTAAAGCATACTATATGTGCTATATACATAGCACTGTAGGATGATTTTTTTATATCAAGTAATAGAGCATCATGCCACTGAAGTAAATTTCTCTGTTATCATAGATAAAATAATGTAAACTATGTGTAAATATGCTCAAAATATTTTTCTAAGGTGACTAAAATTTTCAGACAATATGACACACAACTTAAGGATCTATATTTAAAAATCAACCTAGTCTGATTTCTTTTAAAGCATATGATATACATTTTATAGTATGTAATTCTTCTGCCATAAAATTACACATGCTTAAGATTGTATTATATACTTAAAAATGTGTGTATTTCTATGATAACTAAATAGTGGTTACTTTTTAAAATCTATTTTGTTTTAATAATTTTAAAAATACATGACATTTGTAGAAAGAATTTTATTGCAAAGAGAGGCTTCAGTTTAAAATTTAACTAATATCTATTATTAAGTATTGATATTACCATATATTAGAAGAATAATTCCACCTAAATGAAAATGTTTGCTGTGCTGAAAGGAATATAAATTTTACTTAAAATATGACACAAAATATTTTATTGGGGCTGAGCCCTGGTGGTGTAGTGGTTGTGTGCAGGACAGCAGCCCAGTGGGATGGAGTTTCAATTCCAGCAGTGATTCCACAGGAGCAAAGGCTGAGCCTCCTACTCCCACCACCAGAGGGCAGTGATGCCAAAAATTTTTCTTGATAATTTGAACATATCTCATTACAACTTTAATCAATATCGTATAGATATTAATCTCCTATATCCGTGAGATACATTTCTAGCCCCAGACAACTATAAAAATTAAACATTTAAGGAAAAAGAGCTCTTGCTATGGGCAAGAATGAAAAATGTAGTTGGAACGCCTAGATTTGAGCATGAATTCTGCTTATTTAAAAATTTTCGGCAGTGGCACAAAAAATTTTTCCTAACTGTAATGACATAATTATTGAGAATGTTATAATAGTAACTATCTATGTCTACATTTGTGTAAATTTTAACACCAAAGAAACAATATATTGGAAAGCATTTTAAAGACATTTACAAATATTACTTTGCTATTATATATTCTCTACATAGCATTGCATAGTGATCAGACTTGTAACTGACTTATCCAGCTACTCATCCCTACTGCGAGGTGAATGCCACAGGGTTGGCAATCATGCTGCTACTTCCCCGTCTTTTGTATCGCTTCTTAACATCATTGTTTAAAATTCTGCCTTGCCAAAAGTACTTTATTAGTGAGCATACCAGCAACACAGGTAAATCAGCAAATTTTTGTAGCATGTTGGTTATGGTAAAACAAACAAACATGTTATGCTTTTTGTAAAAACTGCAAAAGTTAGACCTAGCATAAAGCAGAAATCATTCAAAGAAACTCAAATATATTACACAAAGTCAGAGGAGAAATAAGTGGCAAGACTGTCCAGTCAAATGTAGAAAACAAATAAAAACTGAAAAACTAAAAACACAAATCCTGTTGAATTCCAATTCTCAAGGTTTCATTTTAATGTCCTTTTTTCAAAGTATTTCCTTAGGTCATTATTAAACCTATAATTTAAAATTGTTCTCTAATTTTAGTATTCCTTAAAGATTTTCTTCACTTTGCCAAGCTATCCTATAAATAAGATAGCAATGGACTGCAGTATGTCTTAATGCAAAAAAACAATTTACTGAAAAATCTTGTAATTGGAGTAAGTGAAGATGCAATATGGCACTATAGCAAAATCATACTAAATATTATAAAATAACCCAGCTCTCCAATGTGGAAAGGAATACAGTGATTTACATAAACAAATTTGCTTCTGATAAGATGTGCAAATGTTAATTATTTCTAGTCAAAACAAATGTTTATTGTAGAGTGCATATAATCAAAGAACACAGTAATAATGCTTTCAAGTTGGACTTCAGAGAAACTGAATCAATCTTCAGAATAATAAAACCTATTATTTCATACAAAATTTGGAAATTTATGCTTAATCAGACTCTATCTGTAATTATTATAGTTCCATAAAATCACCTTTATCAGACTGGGCAAAACGTCCAGTTAGAATATCAGTAGGGAGCTTTATGCACATTAAGATCAATGAACTAGATCTCAACCCAGCCTCACTACTATCTAAGACAAGACGAAGAGGGTTAGTCACGATGAAGATTTTTCTGGAAGGTCTTTAGAATGAACCAATCCTTTCTTTACTGAAGAAGTTATTTGCTATTTCTGTGGGCTTGCACTAGTACAGCGGAAGTTCATGCAATCTGCTACTAACTAAAAAGTTACTGCTTCAGACTCACCAGACACTCCATGGGACAGAGATAAGGGGGTCTCTATCACTCAGTGTTTACAACCCTGGAAACCTTACGAAAGGGCAGTTCCACTTTCCCTTTAGGGTCACTATGAATCAGAATCATAGACAGGGCAAGTGACTGTTTTTTTTTGGGGGGGGTGTTTGGGATCGGTAAACAGCACATCATTAATAAGCAACTAATTATTAAAAGAACTTATCGGATCTCACATAGATATTACTGAATGAAAGTAACTGAGAAGTGATTATTCTGGTATGAAAAGAGGGGAGCATGAAAGTGGTGGTTCATACAGTGAATCTATATGTGCCGAAGATCTCCACTGGGAAAAAGAAATAAGATTGAAAAATGAGGCATTTCTTATTAATGAAGCAACAGCAGATGCTACATAAACTTAAGCGCAGTGAGTGCGGTCATAGAAAGAGATCAGTTGGAGTTTTACTGGCTCACTAAGTAATTAACCCCCGCAAACAAAAGCCATGTGCATGCTTTGTTTGCCTAATTTCAAAAGGACAGTGATTGAAGAAGATAAATCGAGTTCCTTTCAGCTAAAAGTGGTGCCCACTGACCAGCATATCTAGAATGCATGCAGCAAATCAGGAGTTCTCATGGCGTGATGGGTTACACAGGTTGAGTTTGAAATCTCCAGCTGCTCCATGCAAACACAAAACAAACTTTTTACTCCGGTAGAGTTACATTTCAAAACACCCAGGGGCAGGTTTGCTTTATGGTATCCAGGGGTGGATGAGTCTAAATCAGCTCACTAGCAGGGAGTCTTCTTTTTGTTTTGAGAACCCAGTAAACCACCAGAAGCACTGTTGGTACGTCGTTGCACTCATAGGCTGGTGGTCCCTACCTTTCAGCAGCTAGACTGAAGAAAGTGGCCACAATCTGCTTCCGTAGATGAAAGCCTTGGATTCCATATAGGGTAGTTCTCATCTCTTTATAAAGCCACTATGAATCAGAATCAATTTGAAGGGATATTTTTGTTTGGATTCAACACCGCAATAATTATTATTCAAAATACTGAATACTACTTAAATCTGATATAAATAGACCTAAAGGAAAAACATTTCATCAGACCACTAGAATCAATGTGAAAAATCCATAAGAATCAATCTGTTCACTTTCCTCCAATAGATGTTCACCTGAAAAAGATTTTTCCCTTTTTTTTTAATTGAAGAGACCTGATTATAAACAATGTTTAAGCAGTTCATTTATTTAAATTTGATAGTTTGTTCTATCTCTAATTAAGTACATGATTATGAAATAAATTGTCCTGTTACTTCAAAGATCCCAAAAGCTTTGTTAATATTTGTAAGTTTTCAAAAGTCCAATAGGTTCTGGAATAATACATATAATTACCACCAAATTACTAAAGTTGCAGATTATTTGAGTCTATTAAAAATGTTGATCAATACATACCATCCATTATATTCTCTTAAATTTTCTCTAAATAAAAAGTAGATCTCCAGCAACAAATATCCAGTTCCAGTCATTAAGTCAATTCAAATTCATAGTGACCCTACTTACAACAGAGCAAAATGCTGCTCAATCTGTACGATGTATACTATCCTTTAACCTATCATGGCAGTCTTTGTGTCCGTTTCTTTCGGGGGGGGGGGGCGGGGGGGCGGGCGGGCATCACTGCACTCTGGTGGTTGTGGGAGCTACCCAGCGCTGCTCCTGAGAGCCACCGCTGGATTTGAACTGCCAAGCCCGTGGGCCGCAGTCCTGCACTCAACCACTTATGCCACCAGGGCTCAGCCCATGTCTATTCATTTCATTAGGGTCTTCCTGAAATTCTACTATACCAACCATGATGTGCTCCTCTAGAGGTTGGTCCCTCCTGATACATGTCCAAAGTATATGAGAAAAGGTCTTTCCATTCTTATTTTCAAGGAATATTTTGGTTTTGTTTCTTCTCAAACTAATGTCCCATTCTTCTGGCAGTTCATAGTACATTGGTTATTCTTTACCAAAATCCTAATTCATTGTCCAGCTTTTGAATCCTCAAAAGGAAAACAAAAATCACAAGGTTTGGAGATCAGATGCACAATAGTGCAAAAACAAAACAAAACAAAAAAAAACAAGCATAAGGAAGAGTTGCCATCTCAAAATACGAGTTTGCCTTCATGACATGTGTGGGGAAAATGTGACATGAATCAAAATGAGAACTACAAATATCCATTAAGAGATGGAAGGCGAGGGAGTAAAGAGGAGCTGCTATCAATGGGTTCAATGTTTTGAAATTATTGATGGCAAAATTTCACATGTCCACTAGATATAATGGAATAATGGATTGCTATCAAATATGTGAAAACCCCCAATAAAATGATTTATTAATTTTAAAAAAGAGCATAAAATTTCTTGAGACATTTTCAAGCACACTGCTTTTCAACCAATGGGGCCTAAATGGGAGAAGTGTACATTCTGACACTAATGGGATTAAGAACTAAAGCACAACTGGCTTGTAAATAGCTATCTATCAGAAAGGCTGTACACAGATGTCTGATACCACATCTGATGCTTTTTCATACTTTTAAGTGAAAGACATCAGTGCTAAGAATTTATGCAACCATACATTTTTATCAGTAAGTCAGACATCATTTAAAAAACTGATACATCAGACATCATTTAAACATGAATTGAAAAATAATAAGAATCTTGAAAAATTTCATAGACAAACACTAAGAAGCAGTTATTGAATATAAATATAAGGTCTCATATTGCATATCTCTATCTCTGTATTTCATTTTAAGTTTTTTTTATTAGTTTGTCTCAATGTGAGGATTTTTATATGGAAATTATCTCATTTTTCCCCAAAATCATTTTATTAGAACATAAAACAAATACCATTCAATAGTCCAGTCATATTAAACAGTATTGAACAATTGTTACCATAAACATTTTCAAAACATTTTCTTCTTTCTTGTTCTCCTTGATATTGGCTCAACATTCGCCTGTCCATCCTCTGCCATAACCCCCAGGCACCCACATTCTACTTATTGTCTCTATATATTCACTGAGCTTGGGTTTCATATACTGAAAAACAGAGAAAGCTGCAGAACAGAGCATCAAGAACTCTGTCTACTAACCTAACAAAATACAGCAGAGAAAAGCCTCAAATAAGAACAACAGCAAAAACTGGAAAATATTAAAAACCAGACCAGGCTAAAAGTGTATCAAAAAAGGAGATCAGATAGTAGGTTTGGAAATTGTTGTAAAATAAGTAACTCTTTATTTAAATACACACATGTATTTTTAAGTGACATGCTTCCAGTATATTTTATTAAATTTGTTCTTCAGTTATTTAACTGACAAGAGTTTTTTTATTAACTTAAATTGAATTCTCACCTATATTGTGTAATGGAAGTGTCTATTAAGGTTATAGACTACCACTTTTGATATTAGATTATAAATTAATTCTGCTTGTAGTTTCAATATTTTCTTTTATTTTAGATTAAACAACTCTAATTTTAATTTTTAATCAGGAAGTATAAATTACATGGATTTGGTATTTGCTTTATACCTAGAAAAACATACAATATTTAAGCTGTGAGAGAAATATTTTAATGCTTCTTATACTGATTAGGTAGATAATCTATAAAAATGAGAAGAAAATAATACATAAATCTGAAGGTCATTAGCTTCAAAATAACTATCAAAAAGGCACGGATGTCAGTAATGGAGAGTGGCAAAATAAAATTATTTCCAAAAGTTATAACTATATTTTCCTCTCATTATTTGCTCATTGGACATACAGCATTTAAATAATATTTGAATATCATCTAATTGTTAATATTCTCACTTTAATGTAACAACTCAAATAATGTAAAAGTATGTAAGGATATCTTTGTACTTTTTTTTTGGGGGGGGGGCATCACTGCTCTCCGGTGGTGGGAGTAGGAGGCCCAGCCCCACTGCTGGACTTGAACCTCCGTCCCAGTGGGCCGCAGTCCCGCGCACAACTACTACACCACTGGGGCTCAGCCCATCTTTGTACTTTTAAGAAATGCACACCAACTCTAGAATTTAAATTTTAAGGGTTCACATGTGTGCAATATATTCTTCAATGATCCTGAGAAATATAAATGTCTTATAAAGCAAATTTTGACATTATGTGTAGGCTTAAGCAAGTTAGATAATTTAATTTTTGGCTTATAGGTCAGCCGGTGAAGATCTTCAGGGATCAATTTGGATACTGCTTACTGTGCATTTTCTTATAACAGAATGAAATTTCACACAAGCATCTGTAGATGTTTCAAAAACAGAGTGAAGACAAAGATACCATGACAGATATATCATGGCCTGAGGGAGGGTCATTTTTTAAAATGGTTCTTCAGAATCAATTTTAACAATAAATACCAATGCAGGAGTCTCTTCACAAAAGTAAGGAAAACACTATGACAGGAGAGAGTGTGCTATTCTTTTATAGCACAGCTGCCTGTGGCTACTCGAGTTGCTATTATGTTTCAATCCTTCAAGAGATACAGAGAAAGCACAGAAAAGGGGCTGTTCTATAAAAGAGCAAGAGTATGAGAGGATAAAAATAGGACATCGTCTATTCCTTGAGAACAAAATTTTCTACCTGTAAGCCACAGAATTCTCTCTGAGCCCCATTTTTTGTATCTTATTTTCATATCTGAAGATAAGAGGAACTGCTTTATTTGCCTTGGGTAACTAAGGAAATTCTAATGTATTTGATTTGTATTTATATCATATATATGAGAGAGTTTCCCTCCCCCACCCAATAAAATCCCAAGAACACAGAAAATAGCTCCAGTGGGCAGGGCTTTCACAGTATCCCTTTTTCCCACGAGGAGAACATCCAGCACAGTGCTCAGAGTTAGTGCACCCAGTGACATCACGTGGGAAGGTTCTCTCTTGTCACAGTGAATTATATTTGCAAAAGCGGTTGCACTCAAGTCTGGTTTTTTAAAATTTATTTTTATGAAGGGCTAGTTAAGAAAACAGCATGCAGCTATGAAATTTTGTTTCCTGCTTGGGAAAAACATTGTAGAAACTATCGTGATGTTGAACACAGCGTACAAGGATAGTGCGAAGGGGAAAACTCAAGTGTACAAGAGGTCTTCTTGTTTCAAAAAGGTGAACTGTGAATGATGACGAACTTCATTCTAAATGTCCATCAACTTCCAGAATGTGTGTCGATGCTAGTACATTTGGAGTTCATTCCACCAGGTCAGATTTTAGTCAAGCTGTATATATATTTAGAGGTTCTGAAGAGATGGTGCAACTGAGCGAGTAGCAGACGGGACCAGCTTTGCCACCAGGACAATGCATCTGCTCATGCAGCAATCTCAGGGCACCGGGTCTTTGCAAAGTACAGCATCCCTCTGTTGCCTTTAACAACTTACTTATCTGACCTGGCTCGGTGTGACTTCTTTTTGTTTCCATGAATGCAGAGGAACATGAAAGGACAGTGGTTTGATGATGTAGAAGAGGTGAAGAAAAAACGAGGGAGATGCTGTCAACCATCCAAACAGATGCTTTTTTCCAAGACTGCAATCACAAATTTGACAAACATATTAAGTGTAATAGAGATTACTTTGAAGGTGATAAAGTTGTTTTGTAAATATATACATGTATATACATATACATACCTATACATATATGTGTGTATACATAGATATATGCTGCCTATCACAGGTTATTAATAAGCTCCCTTACACAAATTTGGTAACCATTGGAAACTACCATTAGACACTGTAGTCAGATTCTAAGAGCTACATGTAGAGGTTAGTATTTTCATGAAAGAAAGATTACATCTAGATTGGTGGGGGGAAAGGAGGGGGAAAACAGAGCTTCAATTTTAAAAAAAAGCTCTGTGTTTTCTGGGACAGTCAGCCATATTATATGAGTGCAAATACTTAGTATAATATAAACCTATGGAAAAGGCCAGAGCCTTTTCTTGCACTAAAACACGGCTAAATAAAAAAATACGTACTTATTCAATTAACCCATAAATTCAATTTAGGGAAAAACAGACGGACCTTATTCATAATCTGGTGACTGTGTCATATTATTTAATTTTCTGGCTTCAGCATTCGTATTTAAAATTCTACTATGTCAGATTAACCACAGTTTTTCTAGCCATGCATGCAACAAATGGAGGGTTTACTTTTTGATTTAAAAAAATGTTGCAAGAGGATTTAGTTCAATCTGATGGGTGAGGACAAAGTCTTCATAAAGTGGACATTCATAGTGCCATATGAATCATACTATAAAACCCTAAGAGTTAAGACTAGTAACAAAACAAAGGGAGAGAGACATGTCAGGGGTATTGTGTAAGAGTTGGACATCGAGTGGCCAGAGAATGATTCCAAAGGAGCAAAGGAGCAAGATAAAAAGAACTGAGGAGCAAGGACAAGACCTGTTGCTGTCTGGGGCTGTTATGTCAGTTCCGGCTCATAAGAACATGGCAAAGGATATAGGATACATGAAGAGCATTCCATGAAAAAAGGACCAGCAAGCATGTCTAATGCAAAAAACATGTCGTTTATATTTAAAGGTCAGAGAGAAGGGCAGTCTGCATGGCTGGATATAGCGAAAGCAAAAAGGGGTAAAAAGATAAAGTCCAAGTGGTAAGTGAGTCAGGAAGTGCCAATCATATAAGAGCTTGTAATTCCTTGCTCCCATATAGCTTTTTTTTTTGGAGGGGGGGCATCACTGCCCTCTGGTGGTCGTGGGAGCTACTCAGCCTTGCTCCCAGAGAGCTGCAGCTGGATTTGAACCGCCAAGCAAGTGGGCTGCAGTCCCGCACTCAACCACTACGCCACTGGGGCTCAGCCCCTCACGTATAGCTTTTTATCCTTATTTAGGAGCTACTGGCAAGAAAGAAAAGAGAAAGGGCACAGGATGGCAAAATATTGGGAAGAATTGCTCTGCCAATGTGAATCGAATGGGTATCCTGCTGGGCAGAAGCTGACAAATATTTATGATGCTATTGGAACATGTGAAGCTGAGGGACCATTGGACCTAAAAGGTATCAGTCCATGTTATTAAATGTGCCCCGTGGATATGCATTTCTAATAGAGCTTTCTATTTATTGCACATAGGGTATGACCGAAAGAAAAGAATGAATGATGACTACAGAGGTTTAGGAGCCCGATGGTATGGTGGGAGACATCCTGCGCCTTCCTGGTTTCAGAGTCAGCCACTTAAACCCACCATCTAATCTGCAGGTAGAAGGTGCAACTTTCAGCTGCAATAAAGATTTTGAGCTCCTTAACATGACGCAAATTACCACATCTTTCTCCTGAGAAATAGCTGGTGGATTTGAACTGCCGGCCTGTTGGAGAGCAGATATTCAATAGACTGTTGTATTACTATGTTTCCTGGGAATTTTCCATGTGGAAATAATATATCTTTCATGGAAATACTAACCACTATATCTGACTAATGTATCTAATGAACCAATGGTTTCCACTTTCGTGGAAGGAGGCTTATGATACAACCTTCTTTGCTGAAAGGGAGGAGGACATAGCACACCTATTATTGAAAATGCAGGCTTCCAGCCTGGGTTAGAGATTACAAGTTCATGTGAAGAACACTTAAATTCTCACAATTGGAACTTTATGATAAATGAAGGAAAGACCATTAAGGATTTCATTTTGCTTTAATTCACAGTCAAGGCTTAAGAAGATCCAGGGCATGCTGCATTTACGTAGATATGCTATGCGAGGCCTCTATAAGGTTTTGAAAAAGAAGGATGCTACTTTGATGATCAAGATGTGTCTGACCAAACAAGGGTGTTCTCAGTCACCTCCTATGCATGGGAAAATTGAATAAGAAGTATTCTTATTCACTTAATAAGAAGAGTAAAGAATGAAAGCATTTGGATTATAGGGTAAAGAATAGTGAAAGTCATGCAGACCACCAAAAAAAAACCCGAATCTCTCAGTAGAGTCAAAATAGTGGCCAGGAGGCTGACACTTCCACTCATGTACTTGCAATATGTTGTCAGGAAGGTCCAGTGCCTGGAGAAGGGCACCATTCTTGGTAAAGTGGAAAAGCAGGGAAGAAAGACCTCTATGAGATAGACTGACAGACGGGCTGCAACAATGGACTTCATCTCAACAATGGACTTCATCATCACCTGTGATGATGGCACAAGCCGGACAGCGTTTTCATTCTGAATCAGAACTGACTCGACGTCACTCCCCGACAACAACACGACTGGATGAAAGACTCCATGTATATTTGTAGGGTTCTTTCAGTGCTTAATAATATGCATTCAACTTTATCCTCATTTGCTATCTATCTTGTAGCACTGAACATTAGCTGTTTCTCAAGCTGAGTGGCATCAAATATGCATAGACTGGAAACGTAGGTTTACAACAACAGAAGTGATCACCCATGACAATTGCATAATCTGCAAATTTTGCCATCACTGCCTCTATGTGCTTCAAAAATGTAAGAATAGACAAAATTCCTCCACCTGGGAAAATAGAAATAAAATTATAGTTATAGTAAGCTACTCATACTAACATAACTACAGT
This sequence comes from Nesogale talazaci, assembly GCA_004026705.1. Classification (NCBI taxonomy): domain Eukaryota; kingdom Metazoa; phylum Chordata; class Mammalia; order Afrosoricida; family Tenrecidae; genus Nesogale; species Nesogale talazaci. The sequence continues at coordinate 57,570 of PVJH01000293.1, read as the reverse complement.
ATGTTTAGATATAGAATATGTCTGTCTATCCAGGTTTAATATTAAAATGAAAAATTAAACTCTTGACTATTGTAATGGTGAAATAAAAACTAGAGAATAGCATTTTAGTGTACTTTTCTAATGGATAGGGTAATGAACCTTAAAAGTTACAAGTTAATTATAACATCACAGACCATTTTCCCCATATCATGGAGAGGAATATAAGAAATATGTTCTGCCTTCTCATAACATAATTGCTGTGATCTCTCTTAGGGAGGCCCACTGAAATCTTGCAGGGCTGCTGCCTCCAAATTAGCCATTGAAAGCCACCAGGGGCGCTGTGGTTGGAGATGGGTGAGCTCTGCACTCCAGGCAGGAGGTCGTCTTATTTCTGCTTGTTGACAGGTGTATATAGCTTCTTTGTTTAAAGGACAACAGAGAGGTTGGTTGGAGTATCTTAGTGGTTAGCCTGCAATCACACAGACTTTATATCAAAAATCCAGGATTTAAGCCCATCTTTCTAATTATAAAGGCAATGGTATTCTTTTTTTTTTTTTTTGGCACATTATTATTTTTTCTCACAAATTCATTTGCCAGGAGCGCATTATTTTCTGGGTACTTTCAATCACAGTAAAGAAACAAATTCAGATGACTGATTGCACAATATTTCCCTATCCACTAAATATTCAAAATGCATTTCTTATGTTGAGTGAAACCTGCACTCCCTACATTCATCTCATTGGCCCTGGTTTTTCAATTAGATGAAAAACAAGAGAGAAAACCAAAATGTTCTTTTGGATAATAGCCTTTCCATTATGTCAAAAAGCATATTAGATCCTACTATATCATCTTGTTATTCAAAATATAGAGCACTCCATATGTACATGTTGTGAACTGATTGCCTCTCTTCTTTGGACTGGCTCCATTCTGTTAAAGTGGTCAAACCACCAGGTTGAGTGGCCATTTTACACTTTCTTTCCTATATTTGTAATTTTCTTCTCTACTGAAAACCACCAAATGTCTAACTTATAGGCTTTAGGGGAAAAAAAAGTCAATCCTGGAATTTTTCTTTAACTTTACTATCCTAGCAATATTATATATCTCATTTCAATTAATTTTCTTTTTCCTGTAAAACAGGAAACTTCCTAATGACATACTCCTTTAATATAGTTCATGTTGCAGTGACCCCCAACCATAAAATTATTTTCATTGCTATTTCATAACTGTCATCTTGCTATTGTTATGAATCCAGTGACCTCTGTGAAAGGGTCATTCAACCCCCAAAGGAGTCGCAACCCACACGTTGACAAGCACTGCTATAAAGAGATTTAAAGTACTTTCTGTCCCATGAATTGTTGCAGACAAAAAAATGCAAAGAACAAATACCTCAAAGCCACTAACCCAAGTTAACACCTATATGGAGTTGAGAGCTAAGGTGATCACATACCCTGTAGTCAAACCAAGTTTATAATGATATTTGACTGTGCACTTGTCATTTTTGCTTCCAAAAAAGGAAAAGGGCCACAAAGGTGACTGTTAAATATCATTTTGATAACCTTGACCTACTCTTTGAATATTTCCCATTTTAAATAGAATTTCCCCTAGTCAACATATTTTCCCTAGCTAGCCAAGATCACATCCAGCTTCATATCATTGCAATTTGAAAAATAATTGTTCCAATATCCCTGACCCAGTTAACAATAAAACTTGAGAATTACCAAAGGGAGGAATTATTAGGTTAATATCACTGGACACCATGGGATCAGTTTTGACACATCGTGATCATACTGTGCAACAGAACAAAACACTGCTGAGTCCCAACCCCTCTGCACGCTTGTTGAATAGAATCTGGAAAAACCCTTCACTTCATATAGATCCATAACAGAATTAGTAGAGCATAATCTTTCAAACAATTATAATTTTGGCTGGTCCTACAAACTACAGTCAACATGTCTCCATACTGCAATGGAAGCACTAAGAAAGACTATTGGAAATGTCTTGTTGAGATCCCAGAACAGTAACTCTGTTTCTTTAAAGTATCTTCACGGGACTGAGGCCCACTGGGATGGAGGTTCAATTCCAGCAGCGGCTCCACAGGAGTAAAAGGCTGGGCCTCCTACTCCCACCACCAGAGGGCAGTGATGTCCAAAAAATAAACAAACAAACAAAAAATATCTCTGAATGAGATTCCAGTTTTAAAATGTGGCAGCAGGAAATAGAGGAACAGTCCCTCACCATACCTGTTGTCCTTTATGGACATGGATGCAGATGCACAGACAATAAAATAAGTCTTTATCCCGGTGACCTTGATGGAGGCAGAGCACTAGCAATTCTCAAGGGACTCCTCCCCTCAGAGAAAATGTTGTCATTTCAGACCCACTGATTTTCCAATAGAAAGCAGAAAATTACTTCAGGAAAACAAAACTATTATTATTTATTTTATTTTTTCAAGTTTCTTCTTGCTTCTTTCCCATACCTCTGGTATGTATTAGGGATAAAATATAATTGACTGTTCACGTGTTATAAACCATATTCCCAACATAAGCATTTCTAACATGGGTGACGATTATATAAGAATATTATTATGAAACTTATTTTAACATAAAGGCATTTTCTGCCTTAGAATTTCCCAAACTTTCTCAATATCGCAATCATGTCAACAATCAGTATGCTAAGAAAAAGTTTTATAATCAAAGCAACTTGAAAATTATCTGTTATACTCTTTGAGTGAGGTAATATACAATATTCTCTATATTCCTTCGACAATCAAACTTTTTATCTCATAGGATATCTTAACATTTCTCAACTTTATGTGAGCTATATACCAACCATCTGATACCGTTTAGTCACTTCCGATCCATACTGATCCTACAGGACAGAAGAGAACCACACTTGCTGATTTCTGAGGCTTCATGCCATTATTAGAGGGAAAACCTAACCTCTCTCATGCAGAAATGTTCATAAGTTCAATCTGCTGACATTTCACTTAGCAGCCTAATATGCCACTCATTATGCCACTAAGGCTCCATGATTAAATCATATTAATTTAATTACAAGAAAATCTTATGAAAATTATACTCCAAACTTTAATGTTGGAGTTAAATGTTAGGTTTCTACCAAACAAAACAAATTAAAATATTTCATAAGTGTGGTAGTTATATAATCTGTTGTCAGTTTGAGACTTCAGAGTGAATGGGTGGAGTTCAGCCTGTCAATCTGGTCACAATTTGATGAGCACATTTAGAGATGGTAAGGGAACAAATAGCTCCCTGGAGGCAGGACAGAGGATGACACCCTGCAGACACTTCTGTTGACAAGACACATGAAGCTTCACTAGTCTTGGAGTCAGAGGAACCACATTAAAACCCATTGCACCACTGAGATGCTTACACTGTCACTGAATCCAGGAGACTTTCAACCCACTGGCCGGTGATCTTCCAGCAATCGGCATCCCTGCAAGTGTTTCCCTAGTCTGAAGAGGACTTCATAGATTGGTATCTAATGTCAGGCTTAGGGACTTGCTATGTATTGAGCTGGGATGCTTCCTCAATATTCAACTGCTCTTAAATATAAAGCTCTTCCTACACACACGAGTCTCTCTGAATGTGTTTCCTTAGTCCACTGGACTAACACATTAAGAGACAAGGTTTAAAAATTGAAACTAAATCTTTGAATGTTCAGTGAGTGTTAGGGTAGTTACATAAGTTTTGTGGTAGACAGGGCTTGTGTCCTCGGGGTAGTACTATTTGCTGTCCTCATGTCATTTCTGACTCACAAGAGCCTCATATACAAGTGCCACAGAATGAAACACTGCCTAGTCCTACACCGTACCCTCAGATTAGTGGTCCTTCCCACCATTCGTTCTTATGTCCCAGTGCACTGTTGTAGCCACCATTGCCGGATGATTTTATTGATAATCCATCCTATATCCTGTAGAAACAAGATTCAGAGAGGACTGCAGAATCTGAGATACAAAATCAGAGGATCCGGGAGCTAGTTGTTTGAAACTGCACTTTCATTCTTCCTTGGGATGAAAGGTTATATTGGTCATCTAAGAACTAATCTTGAAGGGATGTGGGAAGTAAGTGAAATATGGATGGCTACCGAGAGACTGGAAATCCTAATTGTGGCTTCAGGGAATTCATGAAAGTGCTAAAGCCTTTAAGACCCAAAGTCCAACTGCAGGGGAAGCGACATCCCCTTAGAGAAAGGTCGCAGGGAGAGATGAGACAGTCAGGGTACAGTGTAGCAATGATGAAATACATAATCTTCCTCCAGTTCTCAAATGGTTCCTTCTTTCCACTATCATGATATGAATTCTACCTTACAAATCCGCTAGACTGGAGGAGATACACTGGTACTGATAGGAACCAGAAACAGGGAATCCAGGGCAGGTGATCCCTTTAGGACCAGTGGTTGAGAGTAGTGAAACGGGAGGGTGGAGTGAAGGTGGAGCAGGAGAGGTTAACAAAGAACTACATAAAATCTCAATCCTGGGATAAGGACAATAGGGAAGTGGGTGAACGGATACATCAGACGGTGTACAATATGATAAAAGAATAATAATTTATTAAGTATCAAGAATTCTTTAGGGAGTGGAGAGTGGGGAGGGAGTGAAAAAATGAGGAGCTAATACCAAGGGCTTAAGTAGAAAGGAAATGTTCTGAGAAATATGATGGCAACAAAAGCACAAATGTACTTTGCATACAATGGATGTATATATGGACTGTGATAAGAGTTGTGTGAGCCTCCAATTTAAAAAATTATATATATATATATATATATATAATGGGTAGATAGTTGAATTGGAGGATTTCTGTCTTTCGTTTTTTATTTTTTCCTTTTTTTGCAGTCTTTCTTGAAGTGTAACTCAGCTGATGACTAAAAAATCTAAAAGCCTTCACCTACATTAAAGTTTCTTCTTTTTATTTTTCCTTTCTTCCCCTTAGAGTAACATCAAGAATTGCCCTCAAAAAAATTCCAGGGGATAAATTTGATCTTTCTCTGAGTTCTTCTGCCAAAGATTAACACGTAATCTCAAGGCCTGGCAGTGATGGTAAGAAAAGGATAGTGCATTTCCAACAGCAGAAAAGCTTTATTAAGTCATATAAAACACTGAAAGATTTATTATCTTTATCATCACGTGATTGCTTTTTATTCTCTTTTATTCTCTATATGGTTTCATTTTGGCTAATTAGACTCTCAATGGAAGAGCAATATTGAACTTTCTAATTATTTGTACTACAGACTTCAAAATATCTAGCCGAGGTCAAAAGATAGGGCCTCTTCTAAGACAATATATTCTTAACATAATTATGATCTTCACGTTCTAGTTATTACTTTAAAATTATTATTAAACTAGTACTCAAGTGAGGTAATAACTTTTATCTTGTTTTCCCCCACTAAGTACAAATACATCTTCATTATTCACATTCCTGCAGTTATCACAACATGACTTAATCTCACATTTATCCTGGTCTAAAATTCTAGTCCATCAGGATTGGGAAAGAGGAGAAACTTCTATAAATATTCCTCTCTGTTCTTCACTGAGGGACACATCAAAAGGCAAGATCAGGGTTGATACTAATATATATTTGACAGACCCCAACACTCATTTAGCACAAATTGTTTTCTCTTCTTTTATGCATAACTGTTTTCATTATCATGCTAAAAGATTCTGTTTGCCTTTCACAAACATTCTGGACACAGCCAAAAGAGGATGCAAAGAAGTGGAAAGCATCAGCAGAAAGAATTAAAATATCAGAACTGACCACTCATTGTGTACAGTGATTAAGTTCTTGTTTGCTAATTGAAAGGTCAATGGTTCAAACTTACCACCCACTCCGTGGGAGAAACATGTTAACTATTGACCACCTTGAAAACACCGTGGAGGCAGTTCTACTCCCTGCAACATGCTTGCTTCGAGTCAGGAGTTGTTTTGGTCTGTTCTAGATGCTATCCCCCAAGCCTTGCATTCTATTTCTATTTATTCTTAGGATTGATATATTGCAGCAACTGTAATGAGACACATCCAACATTTTAAATTTATTTTTTTTTGGGGGGGGGGGGCATCACTGCCCTCTGGTGGGTGTGGGAGGTCGAGTCTTGCTCCTGGAGAGCTGCTGCTGTATTTGAACTGCCAAACCAGTGGGCTGTAGTCCCACACTCAACCACTGCGCCACCGGGGCTGAGCCCCGTTTACTTTTTATTTTACATTTTCACATCTGACTATTAGGTATCGATAACTATTAATGGGTTCTACTGGGATAAGGAACTCCTGCCCCCATCCATTCAGTCCAGGGTGTCTCACAGGACACTCCTGGCCCTGCTCCCTTCAGTTTTGATGCTGTAGACTTTAAGAGAGAAGAAGGCCTCCTCTTTCCCCACAGAGATGGTGGATTCAAACGGCTGACTGCAGTTCACTGCATAAGCGGTAGCCCACTAGGCCAACTGAGCGCCTCCAAATACCAGAGGAATACAAAAAGAGATCATCAATAGCAACTGTTTTTTAAAACAAACAGCACCCAATCAGTAACTGTATACTTTAAAAGTGATATACCTACTCAATTTTTTTTAAAAATCCCGCTAAAGATCTGCAAATCTCATTACATGTTTTATTTTGAGGTAAGGCAAGCATAGATTCATATTGCCAGTAGTAAAATCTCATCAAAAACACCATATTCCGAGGCTGAGCCCCGGTGGCACAGTGGTTGTGCGCGGGACTGCGGTCCACTGGGATGGAGATTCGATTCCAGATCCACGGAGCAAAGGCTGGGCCACCTACTCCCACCACCTGAGGGCAGTGATTGCCCCCCCCCCCAAAAAAATACCATATTCCTTGTTCATGTGTATAAGGAGGCCATTTTTATTTTAAATCTAATGTCCAAATATGAGATTTAATTTCACTATATTTTTCTAATGCTCTCTATCTTATTTTCTCTATTTTTCCCAGTCTTCAGAAAATTAGTCACAATATTTTTAAGTCCCCAAATTTTAAAACCCACCAATTGCTGTTTTAAAAACAGCAATTAAATTTTTAAATATTTGTTATATTTTTTTCATAAATACTTTATTCAGCATGGTAAAGCTCAGAGTCTTTTACCAAATATTGCTACAAAAGCTTCAAATATAATGGTTTACTTTAACCATATATATTTTTCTCTTCCTCAAATTTTCTTTATGTCACAGAATGATTTTCCCACTAATATGCATATAACACTGATGGCAATGCTCTCGGTACAGTGACACCTGTAAAATTAATTCCCCTTTACTTCAATAACATACCTTTGCTTTTATTTTGCATTTACTGGAACACAGTTTTGACAGCTTAATTTTTAATAGTCATACATTAGGACTTTAAATTGCTATTATAGCTGTAGTTTTCCCATAAGGAATATACTATGGAATACATGATACACATCACTCTGCTGAACACATTAGCAATGCCCTTAGTTAGTATCAGTGAATTGAGTGTGAATCGAGATTATGTTTCCCCAATTAAATGTAGTTCATAGGTCTGAAGGGAAACATGATAAGGGTAGCAAAATGATAGACATGCCTCCTAATTAGGTTGAAACATTTTTAAATAACAGAACCAGGTAGATAAGATCATTCTGAATGCAGTTCAATCTCATTGGGGAGTCCTACATTGAGGGAGTCATTGAACAGAACAGCCTGCAAAATTCCTCTGAGTATAAATGAATTTTAATAACCAGATCACACAGAGAAAGACCTTCTTTATCAGTGCAGTGGTAAAGTGGCTGACATTTCACAAAGGGTATATTTTATCTATCGAAGGACCTATTTCATTATAAACTACCACACCTCTTAGTTTTATATAGAGGGATTGGTAGCTCTAATGACTGTAGGGTATTGGATTACCAACCTCAAGGATGGAGGTTCAAAACCATCATGTTCTCCGGAGTAAAACGATGAGGCTATCTGCTTTGGAAAACCAGCTTCAGAAATGTGAAACTCACTATGCATCAAAATCAACTCTTTAGTTTGGTTTTAATGATATCTTAAAAACAGAAATGAACTATTTCATTTTCTTCATTTGACTACAGAAAACTGTCTCTCATACCTTCTGACAGAGCAGGATAGGGAAGGGGGCACACAGTGCTTCTTGGCTTTGATCCATCTCTCATGATCAATGGATGCTTGTGAAAGGAAGAGCTCATGTGACTGTTAGCCAATCTAAAGAAAGCTAGATGTGCCTCTTTGTAGTCGCTCCTTCATTCCCCAAACTGACTGTGCTTTAATCTTCATTTTCAAAACCAATTTTTACCTCTCCAATTGACATAAATCATGTATCATACAATCCAAGGGTTTAAATATATTTAAAAGAGTGGTGCAATTCCTAAACAAGTTTTTGAGAGGTGACGAGCTGAGTGCACCTGAACAGTTGAAACACATAGTGTTCCTGGAGAAATACGAGGCATCCTACCACCAAAAAGAGTTACATTTTCAGAAATGCAGGGGGGTGATTTTTCCTGACCACATAGGGTCAGGATGAGCCAGCATTGACTCAATGGCAGTGAGTTTGTTTAGAAAGCTAAATGCAGCTGGTATAGGTTTATTAGCTTGTAGCTATTTAACAAACTATAAGATGATAGGATGTGCATGAATGTGAAGCACCTTCTACTGCAATAAATATTGTTTTAAGTACACATATGCATACATTGCTATCCTGTCCTGTAAGGTCCTTATGAGTTGCAGTGAGAGAGATTACAGCCAACACTTAAATTTTTAAATTAAAATTAAAAAATGATAGTAGTTGCTATATAAAATAAAGTGAGGGGAAACAGCACTGGATCAGAACAATTTCTGCTTATGAAGCATACTTGGTTTAGTAATTGTATATCTTGATTTTCATAAGTTTTTTTAATAACATTACCATGGATGAAACAAACTACAAGTAAAGTTAAGAGAAAGGGAAGTGGTTCCAGGCCTTATTTACCTTAAATTGTGTAAGAATGTCTCCATCATTTATAATTTCTCCATTTTGTGATACTCTATGTTGACAAAAACATAATTTTCAATGCAAAACATCACTGAATCTTTATTCATCAAACAAGTACCATGTCAAGCACTGAAATTTCAGAGAAATGAAATGTGCATTCAATCATAAGTCTTGCCCAAAATTACAGTATCCAAATTTTGAATTATATCCAAAAGTGTGTGTGTGTTACAAGAAAAATAGAACATAAATATGTCTAACAAACATTAAGCAAAAGTTTATCTGTTAAAATAGTAAGAGTAGTTAAAGCAATCGATAATCTAAAATAGGAAATTTTAGGTAAGTTTTATCGAAAATAAATTGTCATGTTTTTATAATATGAGTTTTATACAATGTTTCTAATGCTATCTGGGAAATACGAAGCCACCAGTGCATGTGAAAAGCCATGAGCACTGTGGTAACTAACTCCAAATGCTTTCACCAGGCTTCTAAAGCCACCTCTGTGCTGCCTAGAAGGGATCAATGTATCTAGACAGAGGGAATCACCTGAAAACTCCAATTTTGTTTCCTGTTTCAGATCCAGGCGGCATGGTAGTTATGACACGTCAGCACGCTTTCATAAATATTTACAACCTTGAAACCCCCTAAGGTCCCACTACTATGTGCTATATGACATCAGAATCAATTTGTGACAATGGATTCATGCTCAGAGAATGAAAAAGACAATCTTACCACTTAATAGTTGAATGTGTCATTTAGTGGGTGACTGCTTTTAATGACACATCAGTCCAAACACTAGCATTTGTATATTCATTTCCCTCTTTGTTTCCTTCGGCTCCCTTCCCCACTATGTATGTGATGTTTCAAAAACCCTTGCATATTCATTCTGTCCCCAATTCTCCCTTTCCTCTCATATACTTCTCTGTGGCCACACTCCTTCCCCCAGTTCCTGTGAATGAGATTAGCTCAACCTAGTAGAAATATAAGACCATTGCTAGCAAATGATTGAACCATACTTTTAAAGCTGCACCCACAATAAACATTTCAAGGAATCATATGCCTGAGAGAAGAAAAAGGTTACTTTCTCAGAGATATTATATATACACTGGAGACCCACCCAAACACCTGACTGATAGTGACCCACAGGGAGAGAGGAGAATGACTCCCTGGGATATCTGCGGCTGTAAATCTTGAGGGGATCAGGGCGCCTCAGCTTTCTAGCAGAGAGTGACTATTAGATTCAAACAGCTCACCTTGCAGTGTGCTGCCCAATGCTTACCACCATACAACACCACTAGGACTCCTTCTGGGAAATACAGCAGTAAATAGACGATAAGATCTCCAAAAAGCTTATTGGGATTACAGTCGACTTGGGGATTCTGTAACTGATTCCCACACACCCCTTCATTCCAATGACAATATTAAATTGCTTTTAGCCATGCTGATATTTTCACTCCTATTTGGTAATATTTTAGCTAAAGAAAGGTTTCAGCAACTAAAATCAATGTTTTGAGATCAGTGTACTAAGAAGTTTGAAAGAGATAAGATTATATTACTTTGGAGAGAAAATATTGGATAATACCTTTAATAAACTTTTACAGCTATAAGAGGTAATGCATACCCTTTAAATATGATTTAAATTATCGTATGATTGCACATGTAGCATGTAATTGCATGTATGGCATTTTATAATGGCATGTGTATAACTTTATAATTATCTACGCATTTCTATAATGAGAAAAATATAATTATAAAACAAAGAACACTTCTTTCTAAACCTTAAAGTTAATTTATTTTAGTCCTACATATCTCAATTGTTCACAACTTCATGTACATACAGATTACTTTAGGTGCAAACAGTATGCTACGTGTTTCAATATCACATAGCCGCATCGGCTCAAAAATTCATATCCTTGTTGATTTTTGCACTACCCACCTAAACCTTTAAAGCTAAACTTTAAAATAAAATGTGTGCCTTGATTGTAGGAGAGGCTAATGAGACTAAATATAGTCTAAAAGACATAAATCAGGTTTATTAATTCCTAAAGGTCACACATCTCCAAAATCCACTAGAAATCTGCTTTACAACCTTCCTTCGTCCCTCCCTTCTCTGACTCTGGTTTGCCGTGTGGCTCCAGCAGTGTGGCCTCTCCCACACGTGACCCTTTTATGTGCAGCCATGCTGTTGCCATGGATATAGCTATCTCCATATTTTAAGTTCCTTTTTAAAATATGATGCTTTACCCAACCTCAGGAGACTATGTAAGATCACGGGCTCGATACAGTCACTTAAAAGAATAAAAAATTAAACTAAATTCCAGATTTCAAATACCCTCCAATCACAGTGTAACTATAAATATATTCAAAATTGTAATATGTAGAGACACCTACTGCATTTTTAAATACTAATGGAATTCTCACTGACATATAGTAATTACATAAAGCCAAAAATCCATTTTCAAAAAAATTAGGTTTCACTTAGGAGGGAAAAGCTTCATAATTTACTTGAAAAACAAGTGAATTTTCCATTCTACAAAGACACCCTTCCTACTGTCTGCCAGTTTCTCAAACTGTGGGGGCTTATTTACTGCTGGAAATCTGGAAGAGACGCCACCCGTATTCCAAATGCCAGCAGAGTCATCAGTGGCAAACAGGTTTCAACACAGCTTCCGGAATAAAAATCAGACAAATTAGAAAGAAGTCCACCTCTTACACATTAGTAACTGAAGTGTTATGAATAGTAACAAAATAGTGCCAGGAGGTTGGAAGATGAGCCTCTTATCTGAGAAAGCTTGATTTTCCCTCAAAGCACAGTTGACCTTACTGACATGGAAGAAGTAAAACTTTCAGAATCCTCAAATGCTCATAGGTTATGAATCAAAATTAGAAGAAAAAGCTGCAAATACCTACTAAGAACTGGAATCTGGAGAGCACATAGTATAATTCTGAGAAAGTTGCAAGTCATCAACAATGCAATGGTGGCCATATAACCCTAGGCATCAGTGAGCTGAAATGGCAGTCCTGGTCATTGTGGGTCGGAGAATGACATGACTTACTATGTCTATCGTGGCAGATTTATGAGAAAGAGTGTCATTTTCATCATCCAACGAGTAATCAAGATCACTCTTGAAGTAAAAAAACTACCCGTGAGAGGATAATATGTACATATCTAAAAGACCACCATTTAACACGGCACTATTCAAATTTACACTAAAACTAGTGATGAAGAAATTAAATAATTCTATCAACACCTTTGGCACTGCTACAACAAAGCCAACATGCACTAGCCTTTGGCAAAAATGTAGAAAGACACCTATATGTGTTCCCATTCTAAAGAAAAGCAATACAACACAATAAGGAAATTATCAAACAATATAATTAATATTATACATAATCAAAACTGTGCACAATGTCATTCAAAAGTGGTTAAAACAATGAGTGCATCAACAAGGAACTACCAGAAATTCAAACTAGTTTCATAAGAGGTTATGAGTGAGAGATACCACTGCTGACAACAGACAGATCTCGGCTGAGAAGAGAAAATACCAGAAATATGTTTACTTCTTTTTTTTTATTGACTATACAAAGCTATCTGACTTTGTGAGTGACTAACCATAGAAAGCATTGCAAAGACTGGGAACTCCAGAACATTTCCTTGTATTCATGTGGAAGCTAAACACAGAATAAGGACATTCTTCAAGGTTAAATTTAGAAAAGTTCATGTTAATATTGTATACTTTCAATATATTTATTCAGTCTGTATGCTGAACAAATAATCAGAGAAACTAGATAAAATGAGGAAGAGTGCAGCATCAGGATTGGAGTAGGCTCATTAACAACCTGTGATAAGCAGATGGCACCACCTTGCTTGGTGAAAGGGAAGAGAAGTTCAAAGAATACAGACTTCAGTATGGAAAAAACATTGAAGCTGTCAAGAATCTCACTTGCTGGGATCCATCATCAATGTTCAGAGAAGCAGCAGTGAAGCAATCAAATGACTTATTTTGCATTCAGGAAATCAATTGCATAAGATCAGTTTAAAGTGCTGAACAGAAAGGCTGTGATCAGGACTAAATATCAGCTGGTCAAAGCCATTCTATTTTAATTTGTCTCGTATACTTGTGAAATCTGGCCAACAGATAAATAAGCCCAAAGTAGAAATAATGCATTGGAGTAATGGTCTTGACCAAAAATATTGAAAGTACTATGGACAACAAGAAAAAAAATCTATTTTAGAAGGACAGCCAGTATACCCCTTAAGAGCTACGATGATGGCATGTTCCAAAGAGAGACCTACCTCTGGAACATGCTATCATGTTTGGTCAAGTAGAGAGTGAAACAGAGAAGGACCATGGATGAAGTGGTGGTGGATGAGCACAGCGACTAGAACAATGGGCTATAGCATAGCAACAATTGGGCAAGTGGCTGTAAGACCTTGCGATGTTACCTTCTGTTGTGTATGGGGTCACTATATGAATAGGAGCCAACCAAGCAGAAGGCACCTAACATAGAGACACTGACTTTCATTGTCTTTACTATTTCCTAGGAGTGCAGTATAAGTTGGAAGCAAATTAATCTCTTTAAAAATTAGAACTACAGGATAGATCAAAGACGACATGCATTAGAGAACATGTATCTTTACAGTAGCTGACAAAGGAGCAAGACATCACCACCTCAGATTTTCAATTAAGTCCATTAATATTCCACCATAAAATGGTCATGCATCACAATCAAATCCCATAGAACTTGCAGTGGTCGTTTATTTCCTTATGAAATGTATTTGAAAAGAAAAACATCAGTCAGTATGGTGGAAATGTATTATATGGATTTTGAATTGAGACTGGGACACTAGCATAGCTCAGTACCTACCAGATTATTGGTGTGTTAGGAACTTTTTTTTTAAGAAAAAACTTTTGTATGATATGTGAGTGGGTCTGTGAATACTACTTGGTTGCCAATCTAACTTCAAGAGAAAGAACACATGTGTGACTATTCAGTAAAAATACATCTCAAGAACTAAATTAGCTGCTCAAAGCACAGTGAAAGTCTACATGTAAACCACATAAACATAACTAAACAAAACATCACTTGTTGCCCTCAAGTCCATTCTGACTATCAAGCTCTCATGTGTGTGAAAATAGAACCATGCTCCAAGAGTTTTCAGGGCTAAATTTTTTTTAAAATAGGTTACCAAAATTGTCTTCCAAGGCATATCTAAATACACTACCTTTTTCATTCTTTGATTAGCAGTGAAGTTCGTTAACCATTTGCCACACTTTGAACTGCTCCACATATACAAATACACAAAAAAGAGGAAGGGGTGATATAGAAAATCAGGAATCAAATCACAGATTTCAGATCCAACTTGTTTCACTCAGAGCAAAGTCATGTTAACTTTTTGTGGCTCTGTATTTGGGTCAGAAAGTAGGAAGAGGATTAGTGATCCTCATCAGGGTACAGTGAAAATTCACACCATACATACCTAGAAGAACAGTGGTCAGGTAGTCAATCTTCATGAGAATTTTACTATACAATGCACCGGGCAAGTAGGAGACAACTACATAGGGAATGAGGGGGAAGTCTCTGTGGTTACAAAGTTATCAAGAAAATGATCAAAATTGCCTTTAGATGTTGCAGAGGTGCAGGGCCATACATCATGCTTGGTAAAGTAGAGGGTAGGAAAAGAGGAAGACTCTTTACAAGAAGGTTGGTGCAACACTGAGCTCAAAACATAGCCAAGGGAAGATGGCTTCGGACGGCGCAGAAGTTCGTTCTGTTGCACACAAGAGTGAGGGGAGCTAGCTAGAGTCAATTCCATGACACTGAACAACAAAATCAGTGGGTGAGGTACAATGTTATATCTAAAATTTGATCATATAATTACACTGGTTAAAATGCTGACAGAACTGCTTTTGTATAAGCCAGACGTAACTAAACTGGATGGTTCTATAAACTGACTCACTTGAAAAATTTTGCATTCTAAAACAAAGCAAAAAGTTTGTTATAAGAAAAACCTTCACAATTCTATTATATATATATATATATGCATGATAAATAAATTTTATCATATAATTTAATTTTGATATTATTAATTTGATTTCAATTTTAAATAAATTTAAATATCAAATTAGATACAATAATACAAATCTGTCAACATTATGAACATATTTATGAAATTATCTATTTCATATATATCATATCTAGAGTTATAGCTAATGTTTATATGCAATTTTATCCAATTAAGGTAACTAATATCACTTAAAATAGAAAATAAAGTATAATTGAAGCAAATCATTTATCTCAAAGATGGGAAGAACAGAACTTGTGTTATGAACAAGTGATGTAATTTAATCTTCACAAACCACACAGTAAAGGAAGTATTAGAAAACAATTTCTTTAGGTAAAAACCTAGAAAGACTAAAGAGCTTGCATGTTTGTAGCACTGTTAGCTATTTTCTAGAAGAAGAATAAACTAAGACGCCTCAAAAATATTTTTTTAGAATAGAAACAGAAATCATATATTTGGAATAAAGATGTACTCTTCCTTCAAAATATTATAATCTTGCAATGAAATCACACACACACACAAACCCAGCATGCATGTACCTACTACAATTAAACAGAGAGCTAAAAAATGCCAGAAAAACACAAGTAAACATGCATTCCAAACATCATTATGAGGCGTTTTCTGGTACTAACAAATCAAAGGCAGATGATACTGCACTGATGGTCAGTACTTTAAAACCAGTAGGTTTGACTAATTTTTTTCACATAATTAGATCATTTCACCATGTTTGATAATTTTTCTTGCCACAAACAATGCTTTTTGGACCCAAACCTTAAGGATTAGGTCTTTATTTGTGTGTCCTGGCACCTCTGCAGCTATACCTCAGGGATGGCTTAACAGACTAGCTAAATGCATGCTTTAATTAAAGAATTGGAATACATTCAATTATATTAGACAACTTTAAAACTAATTTTAAAAGCATAAGAGATATGACCAAATTTCCCCAAAAAGGATGATCCCTTTTCAAGGATGAGTTAAGAGCCACAGGAAATCTCATGCATAAACATTTGGTATGGTAACTCCATAACTTGTACATTTTTCCTGAGGCTTGCCTTTTTGAGTCTTTTAGCCTTCTTTGATCCAATAAAGAGTACATTTACAAATAACCCTTGTTTTCATCTTGGACAAACCACTATAACTATTAATGCAAACTCTAATCTGTGAGATGCAATTTGTTGTCATTAGACAATCATTAAAACTTACCTTTCAATAAATAACATGTGCTATCTAAACAAAAGTTCAAAACACATAAACATTTCATTTGCTTCATTTCTTTGTATTTTTCTCCATTTTATAGCACCCCTCATTAATGACTCCTCCAAGCTGAAAGACCCAGGTGGAAAAGTCTAATCTCCTTATATTCACACAAACCTCAACACATGGCTTCCTACTACCTGCTAAGTGAGCCATTACATGAGCGCCCCCCCCCACCCCGCCCAACTGAAGGATCATTTAGCATTTGGGAATTGCAGAAGTGCTCATATCTGGCTCTGTTACTTTGTGAACTTGGAATTTCTTCCATTTTGTTTTTAAAGAGTAACCTAACTTTCAAGAACACTAAATAAAATGGCATGGACTACCTTTCAAAAGAACAAATTAAACAGAAATTATTCATTCCCTGTGTTGATAAGACCACTGTTTATCAAAGGTCTGTAACAGATGAAGGTACCCACCAGGTGTGCTTTGAGTGGTAGCTGTAGCTTAACTCCATTGTCATTGTATTTTCTCTTCCATGAGAACACAACCACAATTTACATTAAGAGCCACACCATTCTGGTGTGATTTAATGCTAACTAACAACAGTTTCAAAGATCCTTTTTCTAACAAAGATGCAGGAATTAGAAAATAAAAATATCTGGGGGCACCATTAACATGGTAACAAAAGTGATTTTTGTTAGAGATTTTACCAGGGAGTTATGCCCTTGCTCAATTTCCACAGTGAAAATACAGTGTAGAAAGTTCATGTAAATATTGCCATTTAAACAGTTATTAGTCTCATGCTGGATTTCTCATGTACTAAGACACAGGAAAAATGGAAAAAACTCCATTTCAATGTATTGTTTTAAGCACAAATGCTACATAAACATTAATATTTTAGTATACAAAGTCATATAAAGATTAATGTTTTGATAATCATGTAAGTATATGCATATATATTTGACCTCAACATTAAATAGAGCTCTTCTTATTGCACACCAAGTTAATCCACTTAAAAACCTCTGTCTTAAAAAAATAAGAAATATCATTTTAGCCTTAATAGTTCATAGCTAACTATGAGAGGAATGGGAATTCTATAACATGAAACTATGCTTCTGTGTAACTGTATATATGTATATGTGTGTGTGTATGTATATATGGAAGAGGCAACTGTGGAAACAAAACATGGGAATTTTGCATGGTTTCAAATCAAGAAAGGTGAGAGTCAAGCTTTTATCCCCTCTCCATATTTATGCAATCTATATGCTCAGCAAATAGAGAAGCTGGATTGTATAAAGAAGACTGACATCAGAATTAAATAAAGGCTTACAAACAACTTGAAATATGCAAATGACACAGCTATCCTTTTTGAAACACTTGCTGACATAGATCAAGAATTGTATCCTTCATCATGTATCATGACTCAATGAAAAGAGGCCCTAAATCATCATAAATGGACAAGTAGGGAACGTCATGATAAAGAGACAAAAAAATGAAGTTGTAAAGATTCTATCTTGCTTTGATATATAACCAATGTTTGTGGAAGGCGCAGACATGAGATCAAAAGATTTATTGCATTAGGTAAGTCAGCTGCACAAGACCTTTTTAGATTGTTGAGAAGGATGTTACTTTGAGGACCGAGGAATACCAAATCCAAGTCATGGCATTTCCTATTGCCTCATATGCATGGAAAAGTTGGACAATAAGGAAGACCAAAGAAGAATCAACACACTTGGATAAAAGCACCGTGGACTACCAAAAACAAACACATGGGTCTGGGAAGAAGCACAGCTAGACAGAGTCCTGGCATGCCGGGTGTGTCAGGAGGGGTTTTCTTCAAGAAATAAAAATGAGGACACAAGTAATTCTTTTTATATATTTATATATTGAGAAAGAAAGAAATATAAGATAAGAAAGAAATAGTTAATTATCTACAAAGCAGTAGAGATTGCTCGGTGCCACTCACTTGCGTGAGGCAGCTAGAAGCCTGGCAGTCCTTCAAGTCTTGAGGGCCGCTGAGCAGTCCTCTGTAGAGCAATCCAGGCTATCTGGTCACAGGCAGCAAACGGCAGAGCAGGTCACCAACAGTCAGCCAGAGGACAGAGTCCAACATTCCCCAGCTCAAGAGATACATATCCCAGGAGCGGGGTGAAGTAGGGCTTGAAGGCACCACAACTCACAGCAACACAGTCCACGAGTAGGTGTCCCACGGGTAGTGTTGCTCAGACGTCGGGGCACAGGACGAACAAGACAGCCCTCTGGTCTGAAGATCCGGAAGCATGAGAGAGGGTGGGACTCGCCCAGCCCTTCCTATCTCTGCCCTTCAATTCATCCCGCGTGCTCATTGGCCGTGCTGTCACAACAGACCCACCAATCTTCTGTGGCCATGTTGGCATAACAAACCTGCCTGTCACACCGGGTGAGACCAGTTCCTGGGGTCTTCGCAAAGTGGAGGGCAGTACAAAGAAGAAGGCTCTTAACAAGTGGGACTGACACAGTGGCCTCAACAGGAGACTCAAATAGACCATATTTTTCAGACCATAAGTTGCACCTGACCATAGACATACCCAGTTTTTAGATCATGAAAACAAGGAAAAGTATTCTGAACCAAATAGTACCCATAGACTAAAAGGTTCTGGCATACCATACCTTCAGATAATAAGACGCACCCTCGTTTTTCCCCTACTTTGGCGGGTGGGGGGGAGGGGGCTGGCAGTGTGTCTTATGGTCTGCAAATACTACAACACCAATTGTGAGGATGCTGAAGGACCTGGTGGTGTTTCATTCTGAGGCTCACAGGGTCCCCAAGAGGCAAGACTGACTCAACAGTACCTAAACAGCAACCAATAGTTCATATAAGATAGGTTCGATAATAATGTTCTTTTCTTGAAATAGAAATATTCATGTTTCAATTGGGAAATTTTAGAAAAATAAAGACACTAAACTATTTGATTTATGAGTATGAGAATATAATTCTGTACCCAAGATTAGGAGACTTAAGGTACACCATAACTGCACTGTCATGTAGCAAATGAAGTGCTGGACCATGTAGATGAATTATTGGTTGATGCCGTTCAGTTGATTTTGACTCATCAAAACAAAGCAGAAGAAAAGCTCACTGCTATTGGGTAGATTCTGACTCATAGTGTCGCTGTGGCAACCTAAAATTTAAACGGCTACCTTATGTGTAGCAGTGGAGGATTGTTTAATAACTGCTAACTTTAAAACACACACACTCACATACACAAAATAACAACAAAGCATTGCCAAGGGTTTGATTTAGTAAGTAATCCTGTAAGAAGGAGCAGAACTGCTCCATAGTTTTAACAATGATGCTATCCTGACAGCAGCAGACTGCCCGTCTGTCTCTGATAGAGAGGTTGCTGGTTTCAAACCGTGGGTGACAATCAAGCACTTTACAATGGTGCTATTGGAGCTTTTAAATTAGGCAGAAATATGGAATATCCTAATGTATGTTGAGTAATGGACATGTGAACAAATGTGTCAATTAAATAAAATATCATTTTTAACACTTTTGAAGACACAAACCAATATAAATCCAGGAACAATAAACCAACTACTACAAGTATTTGGTATACTGCATTACATAATTTAAATATGCAATATAATATATTTTAAAATCTAACTAATTATACAAGTTTTGTTACATAAAAGGATGCAAATTGATCAATTTTCATAAAGCATAATTCCTTAAGTTGTAATATCATTACTAAAAGACAGATTTTTTTCACATAACTTAAGATGATACATTAAGTTGCAGTGTCACATACAATACCTAGATTTTAAAATAAAGTCTCTAAACTGGTTTGAATCAATATTTAACCGTTTCATGAGTCAGGGTTTTGATGAAAAATTAATTTGATCTTTCTGGTCCTGTTGCTGTGGCCATTGTTGTTTTTGTTGTCCTTAGATATTGTCAAGTTGACTCCCACTCATAGTGACCATATGTAAAACAGAACAGAAACACCATGCTGTAGATTGTTTAAAATCTGCTACATAGCCATGTCCTTTATTAAATATATTGTGACAGACTAGTCAGTCAACTTCTTTTGGGCCCATTTTACCAAATTCTAAGCTAGTAAAAGTTATCTGTCCTATTGTATTGAAAAATATGGTTCAATATTATAGCAGCATTTAAATGTGCTAGGTTCATAAATCAAACACTTTACTTTTACACATATAGAAAACATAAACCTAAGAAAGCTAAACATGTGGCCTAAAGTTACATGAAAGATGAAAGGACCTATATTCTTTAAATCCCAAGCTAAATAATGAGTTACCGTCACCTACAGTACGTAAACCAAACCAAACTCACTGTCATGGAATCAGTTCTGACTCTCACACTCTATAGGACAGGGTAAAACTGTCCTTATAAATTCCTAAGACCATAACCATTATAGGTGTAGGAAGCCTCATCAGTCTGTGGAAGACAGACTAGTGGTTTTGAACAGTTAACCTCTTAGTCAGTACCACAACACATAAATCACTACACCACCAGGGCTCCTAACAGGGCACTAAAGCACTGTTTTGTTAATATTACTACCAGCCCCTTTGGTGATGACACATTTGATGCTAAACAAATTTGAGTTTTATTAAATGATAAAATCTAAGGTGGTCAAAAAAAAAAACTAAGGTGGTCATTGAGCACGTGTTAGTTTTGTTGAATGAGAAATTTCACAGGTTAAGTTTTCTTTTTTAATTAGCTGCTTTCCATTACAACTCTTTTTTCCCCCCTGTTCATGATGGTAATAATGAAGTCATTATTTTATTTTAGTTATACCCAAGTTTGAAAGCACTGTAGCTGAAATTATCAAACACAACATGTAAATAATTTTAAAATTATTATAAGGAGAGCATTTTCATAAGATAAAAGTTCAAAACTGAAATTGATTTTAATAAGTTCCACATTATCAACCATCAGGGTATATTGAAAAAATTAAAATACTTTAATTCATTTAACCCCTAGAAAGACGCGTAGCTGAAATAAAATTTTCTCTGAAACACAAGGGGACTTCAAAAAGTAAAGAAAATTATAATATCTATGAACTCCATCTTTCCATGAACTTTTTGAAGCACCCTCCCCTTTTGCATCTCCTCTCTCTCTCTTTCCCCCCCTTCAGCCCCCCCTCCACTATATATATATATGTGTGTGTGTGTGTGTGTGTATATATATATATATATATATATATATATATAAAACCACTCCTTTTTCGGTGGCACTTGGGTTGGCAATGGGAGCAGTGAAGGGATGTTCAATAATGTAATACATCAGATGTGATCTTTGAGAACATGGAATGCACTATTGAGTGGGAGGGGCTGAGCACAGAGGAGGACGTAACTCTCTGATGAAGGACACTCAGAAATCAGTGGGCAGGAAGAGAGCAGGCGCTATGGAGGACACTCACCACCTAGACTCACCAGGTGCAGAGAAGCAGAGTGCCTCAAGAAGTTTATCGTTTGTGGTTAAGTGAAGCAGGTGGACAACTATTAGAAGCATGTATTAACGGGGAGCTGAGACAGCTGCAGAAACCAATTCATGTGAGCTTTCTATTTAAAGGCTTGTCTTTAAGCAAATACATGAGTAAGTCTTTCCTGATGGCCTTATTAGGAAACAAAATGGAATAGGTGAGGCAGATGAAGGTTTTACGGAAACTCTACGTGAAGCCATACCTCTAAAGTTATTATTAACTCTATAGAATGAAAACAAGCAGAAAAACATTTCCACATCTTTGTCCTAATGAGCAACTGACAGGTTTGAACAAAAAAACTCTTTGTAGTTATGCCCTTTGTGCAAAGGAAAATGCTGGAACCTCTTACTAGATTTACATTTGTGATCCTTGTGTTTTTTTAGGGGGGCATCACTGTCCTCTGGTGGTCATGGGAGCTACCCAGCCTTGTTCCTGGAGAGCTGCCGCTTGATTTGAACTGCCAAACCTGTGGGCCACAGTCCAGTACTCAACCACTACGCGACCGTGGCACAGCCCTGTGATCCTTGTTTTTAACTGATGTGGACCAGCCATGTAACAAAGTACATAATCAGAAGTATTTCTAAAAGTTCCATCATCTTTCCACAAATTGGGTTTCTTTAAAATGACAGAAATATAGCATCTCACACCCTGCAGGCCAGCTGTCTGAATTCAGCTCATTCAAAAGTCCCAGGAAAAGAACCCCTCCTTGTTTCTTCTCGTTTCTAATGGGTACTGGTTTTGGGGGGTTTTCTGTGGTGGGTGGCAGAATAGCCACCTCTACCATGTATCTCCCATCTCTGCCTCTGGCTTCACATGTCCTTCTTCTCTGTGTCCAGCATCCATTTTCCCAGTCTCCCTCTTTGATGACACCATTCATTAGATTTAGGGTCCACACTAATCTAATATGCTCTCTTTTTTAGTTCAATTACTTCGACAAAGACCTAATTTTCCAATTTTCTAATAAGATAACATTCTCAGAGATCAGGGACTAGGGAGTCTACATATCTTTTGAGGGGACAAAATTCAACCTGTAGCATCCTTATTACGATGTGTATGTTCCTTTTATGTTTTCTAACATAATAGAATTAATTCATTTTCATCAAGACACTATAATATCAATGTATACAACACGTCACATTCCTGGATTTCAAAAAACCCTAGCCAATGTTACAATAGGAAATACTTGAGAAAGAAAATATTCAAGGAAGGGTAACTGAGCAT
The DNA here is from genome assembly GCA_004026705.1 of Nesogale talazaci. Lineage (NCBI taxonomy): Eukaryota > Metazoa > Chordata > Mammalia > Afrosoricida > Tenrecidae > Nesogale > Nesogale talazaci. Next base: position 34,658 of record PVJH01000293.1, on the reverse strand, counting down.
TTACTAATTTGTAATACTCACAACATAAGTAAGGTTGTTAAATATGGTTGACGACTTGAAAAGGTGCATCATTTTTCAGATGTAAAGGATAACTCTGTGCGCCTCATTTTTTCTTCTATAAAGAGACTCTTTGAGGAAGTACCCCACCCAGTGCCCAAAGAACTCATTTGTTTTTCTGATTTGAGGGGAATAGTGTATTGACGTCTGTTCCAACAGGTCAGACTGTTAATCAAGCTTTCTATTTAAAGGTTTTCAAAAGATTGGATTAACAGTGTGCCACAAAAAAGGCCTGATTTTTGGCAGACCGGGGACCACTATGCCACCATGATAATGCCCCTGCTCAAGAAACCATCCCAGGGCACCAGTTTGGGGCAAAAAACAGCATGCCTCTCTTGCCCCTCACATCTGTCTCACCTGGCCTCACTCCATACAACTTCTTTTTGTTTCTGTCAAGGAAGAAGTATATGAAAGGACAGTTATTTGATGACATAGAAGAGGTGAAAAACAAACTAGAGGTGCTGTCAGCCAGCCGAACGGATGAGTTTGAAAATGTTTCCAAGAATGGAATCAGTTTTGACAAATGTATTAAGAGTAATGAAAAGTAATTTGAAGGTGTTAAGTTTATTTGGGGAAAACATTCTTAAATACAGAGCTTTGAAAAAAATCCCAGCTGTTTTGGGGTACCCCCTTGTACAAAAGCCAGAAATAAATTAAGACTTAATTCCAGGCATGAAACAAAACACCCCAGCAAACTTTGCAAATGTGCAAAGACACATTGATCACAGTTAAATTGTTTTGTATTTTGTTTTAAGAGGACACCACCATATTTAAGCATCACACTCTCCCCCCCCACCCAAGAATATACAATATTACCAGGTACAATGAATAGGCAAAACTGAAAGAGTTGGTAAGATACACATATTTCAGCATCTTCAATTTTTCAGAGACTTAGTTACCTCTATGGAATTCTATGGTTTCGTGAGCATAATTCCCTTTATCTCTTGTAAATTGCAAGCATCAAGCACTCAAAAAACATCATACTTACACTACAAGACAGGGGAAACATTTTTCTCAAAATTTCTATTTTATAATACACTAGAGCAGTGTCTCACACACACACACACACACACACACACACACACACACCAATATCATCCACATATCTCCTGCTCCTGGGGAGAAAGATAAGACTTTCTACACCATTAAAGAGTTGCAGTTTCAGAAACTCACAGGGCCAATTGCACCCTGTCCTGGACGGTTCCTATGTGCCATTGTTGACTCAATGGCAGTGTGTGTGTGTGTGTGTGTATCATTGGTTTTGCTTCTCTATAAAATCCATCCTGAAACCAGATGAGTACTGAAAACCAAGCAGTTAAAATCTCTGATTTATCGAGTTTACCATCTAATGATGACAGGAAAAAAAGATGGAAACGAGATACATGCATTTAGTTGGGAAATAATCATATCACACATAAAATTATTTTTTTGACATATGTAGGTAAAATCACATGCTACAATATGGGTAAAAAGAGCAAGGCAGGCCCTGACAGGTGGGAGCAGGGCTGGCAATATTAACTAGACATCGATGGTGCTAGATGGTGATTTGACACTCACAGCTACGCCCTGGCTTCCTTTTATCGACCATAAACAATTTCATAGGACAACAATAGGCAGATTATTTTCTGAAGAATAGATCAACAGAAAATAGGAATATTCAGTACAAAGGGTGAACACAGACAAAAACAAGATTGTTGTGCAAGCTGCAATAATGAGAACATGTCTGCTATCCTATCTATTCTCAGGGACTTTATAATTATGGTATCAGCTTTAATAACAAGTTGCCCACCTAAAAAATGATATATATCTCCTGAATTATCTACCCAATGTAAAAAGCATTATTTAATTGAACCTGTCTCCAAAATACTTACCATGTAGTTTATATTGTACAATAAGACCTTTCTAATAAGTAGGCTCAATGATCATGGGTTTTGTTTGATGTTTTGGTTTGATGGTTTGTTATATACCCACATTTATTCATTTGTGTTTTTTTAATGTACCAATCAATTCAATCTGCTTAAGCAAACATGTTTCTGGTAACATTTGACAAGAGGACATACACACTTTTTTTGACATCTTATATTCATATTTATGGGGATAGTATATCATCACTATGGTATTAAATCTTCCTGGGTAACAAATCTATGAAAACAGTAACTGCTAATTAACTTTATATTGCCTAAATTCTTTGAATATATGCTTGTATAAAATTGCAAGGCAACCATCATTTGAAATAGAAAATATTTCTTCTACATAGATATTATAAAAGTTTATCCTTCTCCTTCCTGGCATCTGTCAGAGAATGATTCTTCTGATATCGGTACTGTTTCAGACTTTTTACAATAGTATCAAACAATATTTGTCCATTTATTATTGATTTATTTAACTCCATTCATTTTTAAATAAATATACACTTAGTTTATAAGTCCCTGCTACATAAATATATATTCATAATCTATATGAAAAACACAAGAACAAATGCTTTATACTACTATTCAGATTCAAGTTTTTACATTGGTAAATATTTCATATATTAATTTTTTTTCTTTCTCAAAAGATGGAAAAAAGAAATATCCTCTGTCTTTTGAGAAGGTTATTTTCTTTACTTATGAAAAAACAATATTGTTTGACAACTTTCCTCACAGCCCCTCAATTCTATGGTTCTGTGTAAAGAGTCACAGTTTTCCAAGACACTGAACATACCCCACATCTGGAAATGCATTTAACATATGTTAACCAATATGGTCTGTATGAATTAGTTTTCTCAACCTATTAGCCAAATGGATTCTCAACTTTGGTAGCAGTGAGACGTAAGAATATTTTTGAATAAGATTCTGTAGATAAAGTATGCTACAGGTATATTGTGCAGTATTTAAAATAAATAAAACCCAAAAGTAGGTCTTGTAAGCAATCAGCTGTCCTTTGATTTGTAGAGAATTTTCAAAATTTGTAAGTATTTAAGCAATAGATAAAATGTGTTTTGTTTCCTTATGAGACATTAACATATAATGGTTATGATCTCATAGAAGCCACTTTCTTAAGTCTTTTTTCCAGTTCTGCACTAAAACATTGAAGAGTAAGACTTTGAGTTGACCACCAAGGAAATATATCTGTGAAGCTAATGAGACTCATATCTTCTTTGCAATTATGGAAAATCTATTGTTGGTTTGGGGATAATACCACGGATATTGCCTGCCAATACAATTTTGTTTCAGATCATACAACAATGGTTTCAGCAATACATTGACTGGGAGCTGCCAGAGGTTCAGGCTGGATTCAGAAAAGGATTTGGAAAAGAGATATAACTGCTGGTCTTGGCTCATAGTAGAGAATATCAGAAAGATATTTATTTTGTTTTTTTACTGACTACGCAGAAACAGTCAACTGTGTAGATCATAACAAACTAACCTTGAGAAGAATGGGATAACCTTGAGAAGAATGGGAGTTCCAAAACACTACATGGGATGACTATCAAGAGGCAGTTGTATTAACAGAACAAGGAATCCTGCATGGTTTAAAAGCATGAAAGATGTATGACAGGGTTGCATTCTCTCACTGTACTTATTCAATTTATACAGTTGATTGAATAATCAGAGAAGCTGATTTATATGAAGGAAAATGTGGCATTAGTATTAAAGAAAAGCTTATTAACAGTCTTGCTTGCTGAAAGTGAGGAGGACTTGAAGCATTTGTTGATGAAGATCCAGGATTGCAGCCTTCAGCATGGATTACAACTCAGTGCAGAGAAGACCAAAGTCATCATAACTAGAACAATAGTTAACATCATGAAAATGGAGAAAATGGAGAAATTTTCAAGGATTTTTTTTTTACTTGGGTATATAATGGGTACTTGGGGAAGCAGCATTCTGGAGATTAAAAGAAGTGTTCCAATAGCTAAATCTGTAGCGTTTATGTCTTCATGGTATTAAAAAGCAATTGGCTGAGGCCCAGTGGTGTAAGTGGTTGAGTGCAGGACTGCGGCCCACTGGCTTGGCACTTCAAATCCAGCAGCAGCAAGGCTGGGTAGCTCCCACGACCACCAGAGGGCAGGGATGCCTGCCCCCCCCCCAAAAAAAAAGTGTGTGGCATCAGGATTGGCGGAACAATTATTAACCTGTAATACACAAATGACACAAGCTTGCTTGCTGAAACTGAGAAGGAATGAAGCACTTACTGATGAAAATCAAGGATTGTAGCCTTCAATATGGATTACAACTCAATATAAGGGAGGCCAGAATTCTCACAACTGCACCAATAAGCAACATCATGATCAACAGGGAAGAGGTTGAAGGTAAGGATTTTATCTTAGTTGGATCCAAAATGAATGCTCATGGAGCAGTGGTCAAGAGAGCAACAGATGTATTGCATTATATAAATCTGCTACACAAGACCTTTTTAGAGTACTAAAGAACTAGGATGTTACTTTGAGGATACAGGTATGTCATATGAATTGGACACTACAAGAGGAAGGCTTGGGAATAATTGATACATTTGAATTGTAGTGCTAGAGAATACTGAAAATACAATAAGATGAGTCTGCCTTGGATGAAGGAAGACCGAGTGCTTTTGAGAGACAAGGATGGTGAGATTTCCTATACATTTTGAAAATATTATGAGGAGAGAGCCCTTGCTGGGGAAGAACCTCATATTTGGTAAAGTGGAGGGGCAGCATAAAGAGGAAGACCCTCAACAAGGACTGACATTGTGCAATGGTTGTCAACCTTCCTCATGTCGTGACCCTTTAATACAGTTCCTTATGTGGTGGTGACCCCCCAACCATGAAATTATTTTCATTGCAAAATCATAACTGTAATTTTGCTACTGATATGAATCACCAAGCAAATATCTGATAAGCAGGATCTATTTTCATTGATTCAAATCGAACATGATTAAAGCATGGTGATTAATCACAAAGACAATATGTAATTGTATATTGTGAAATATTTATTTCTAATGACAGATAAGTGAAATTTTGTTTTTAAGCATGGTGTAGCATGGGTAACAGTCTTCACAATGGGTATTCTTCACATGAGTGTGAACCTGCCTGGAGATGGATAGAGGAGTGGGGTTTCGGATCATAAGGCAATTGGAAAGATGTGTTTTCTGATGATATTAGGCGACCCTTGTGAAAGGGTTGTTCAACCTCCAAAAGGGCCACGGACCACAGGTTGAGAAACACAAGTGTCAGGATGGTGCATGATCAGGCAGTGCTTCTTTCTGTTGTGCACAGGGTTGGTATGAGGCCAAGGCAACTCAATTACACCTAACAACAACAACAACAACAACCTCAAGCTGCTTGGCTTAGCCTACTGTCACTGATAATCCCAATTTTCCACCTCTTCAAGCCCACCACGTCCCATCCCATTTCTTTCATAGCACTTCTTCAAGATTACTTTTTCTCTCTTATAAAATGGAATATGCATGCTAGACATACACCTCTGACTATCTTAGTTCCTTCTACAACTCTTTTTATGAAGAAGTAGTCTAACTCAGCATTGGTCATAGGGCTGTGGTTTTCATTTCAACAAATGCTAAGTGGATACATTTGTAATAAGAAAAGACAGGTGCTTGCAGTAGCCCAATCATAGGCAAGAGTATTAAATTAATATCAGAATTAAGAGAGAGTACGTGGACTATATGGAAGTTACTTGCCCTTTTTAACAACCTCTTCACTGCAGAGAAGCAAACTGTTAAATATCCATGAATGGCATTTATCTGTCTAAATGTTGTTCTACCCAATGGACTTAGTGGAAAACAAAGGGATTCAAACAAGACTTATTTAAAATCAACTAGTAGGGGGAGACCTTTCCTTCAACCTTGCCCTTTGCCTCCTTCCCCTAGACCTTGGTGCTTTGCAACACCAGGATTTTAGTTACCCCATTTGTTCCAAAATATTTCTCACCTCAAGCAATTATTTTGCTTGGACTCAAGTCCCAATTCCACCCCCCACCCCACCTCCCAGGCTTCTATTGATAAGCTCCCTCTGATTTTTAAACTCTCAATTAAAAAAAAAACAATTTCACCAAATGTTCTCTAAAGTATATAAAGCAAAAACCATTCTCAACATTAGTTCATTGATTGTTTCCTTCCTGGCTCTTATCATAGTTTTATTGTTGCAAAAGCATAGCACATTTTCCAATTCAATGTTTTTCACAGTTGCAATCGAGTGCCACCAATCACATTATTCATGTTGTACAACAATCACCAACATATGCTGTCAAATTTTCCATCACTATAAACAGAAAGCTGATGCTTCCTGAACAATTACTCCCCCAGAAGATTTTTGGAGTGGGAGTAAAATGAGGTTGCCTGCTCCTTTCAAACTTTTAAAGTCTTGGAAACCCTAAAAGGCAATTCTACTCTGTCCTATCGGTTCAATATACATCAGAATCCAGACAGGACTCAATGGCAGTGGGGCAAGTAGCCATTCTGTAACTCTGGGATTCCTATGAAACAGGTCTACTCTGTTGTGCTGGATAACTGTGAATCAAAATCCTTTCAATGTTTCAATACTTTTCATCTCCCTCTCCAGGTATATAGGCTATCAGTATTCATTTATATTTTCTCCTTAGCATCTACTACATAAATATATGCATATTTACATACACACATATACATTTATGCACATAAACATACATGCACATACTGACAAAGGGAAGGACAGTACAGAACAAATAAAGTAAATATTGATACTTGTGAATTGTGGACAAGGATATCCAGGAACTTTTATATAAGTCTCTGACATTTCAGATGTTTAACTTAAGAATATTAATTACATTAAGCATATTGTACAAATTCCCCAAAATAACTGGTCAAATTCCCACCACTGTACAAAACCACTGCTTCCTATACAATGGTTCTCCCTTCTCCCCACCCTCACAAGCATACAACCGATAATAAAAATCAGTCTTTTTTAATTATTTTACTTAAGTCAAATCAGACAAAATGGAGCCTTTTGTGTTGGCTTATTTTACTGAGAGTAAGGTTTTCAATTCTCATCAATGTTTAAGCATAATCAAGAATTTGGTTCTCTTGGATGAAGAGAATTTGTGAATACTTCGTGTTATCTAACCTTCATTTGTTGGTGGACATTTAGTTTGTTCCCTACTCTGAGTTACTGTGAATAATGCAGCAATGACCATTGGTAGAGAGACAGTATATTCCCATGCTTAAAACATGTTTGTGTAACTGAAATTATGTCAATTTTTTAACTTAGGTAACTACATTGCTTTGTAGCATCAAATTAATGGCATGAAAATAAATATTTTCAAGAATGAGTTCCTTTCTAATGTATTCCTTTGGGAACTATATAGATTTCTCATACATTAATTAGTAATAGAACAATTTGAACTTTTCCCAAAAAATTAGCTGATCCCCCATTTTTGATTCTGTGATATATTTTGGAGAATGTCCTCAACGCTGAAACATTTTTATCATTTGGAAATATATTTTATTTTTAGAAACAATCAAATACTATTTGATCATGAGATTAGCAGTCTGGGAAATACAATTTTTGTATCCTGAAATATAAATTAATAAAAAAGAAATATAAATTAATATGGCTGGGGCTAAGCACCGGTGGCATAGTGGTTGTGCACGGGACCGCGGCCCACTGGGTTGGAGGTTCAAATCCAGCAGCAGCTCTCCAGGAGCAAGGCTGGGCTTCCTACTCCCACCACCAGAGGGGAGTGATGCCCCCCCAAATTAATAATGGCTGAATGTCTGGGTTTCTTACATGGCTAATGAATGATTTTCAATGTGATTCCAAATAACAACTTCAATACTAGCTTTTAATATAGCAACATTTTCAAAAACAATTGCTTCCTAAGGTTACAGGTGATGCCATGCATTAACATCTTTATAATATTTACTATGTGTGTTGGGTTACTATGCCAATATACAGTTAAATGAATTCAGTCATTAAAAGTTTGCAAGACACTTAAATACCTACATGTTTCAGTAGAGCTTCTAAACTAAAATATACTACAAAGAAACACCTGCTGATAAACTTCCAAAATTTTTCCAAGCCAATGAACATTTTATGGAAATAACAGAATAACATCCAATATGAGAGGGGACCCAACTTGGAAGGGGTGCAAAAAATGATGGGGCTTCACAAACTGTTTCGGAAGTTCCAATACCCTTTCATTCTATTTTCCACAAGATTTTGAAGTCTCTTCAAATATTCTGGATTTCAGTCTACCAGTGATCTTAGAAATGATTCCATATCAGGCAGCATTTGGTTCTACTGTGAATGCAGTCACAATAAGTCAAAGCAAACTTCATGGCTACTAATAACAACATTTTATAACCTGTTTTAAAGAGTTGAAAATTGATGGTTAGTAAAATATCTACATATGTTGTCCAAATACTTTTCAGCTAGCTTGAACTGGTAGCAAAAGTGACAACAAATTATGGATATTTATAAATATATTTCTTGAGTTTACACATAAACTATATACTGTGGTAGCATAAAAATAACAGAGGATTTAAGTTGGAAAACTAGCACTTTACTTAGCTGGCAGATGGAGTGGAAACACGCATGTATCAGTTCTGAGCCTGCTCATCAGTTAAAAGTATTTTCATTGACATAGCAATTAATTTACTAAATGAGATCATGCAAAGTCATGATATGGATAAAAGGAATAGACAAATAAAGTGTGAGGTAATAATATGTTGTTGTTGTGTTGTGTTGTTTTGAGGTGCAGTCATATGGATTTTTACTCCAAGTTACCCTATATGACACAGCAGTCTTCAGAGAACCTGACATCAAGTCTTTCTCCTGAGAAGAGGCTGAGTAGTTTCAAACTTGCAACCTTTCAGTTTACACCGTAGTGCTTCATCATTGAGCCATGGGACTCCTTCCATGTGGGGGACATTTATCATCAATTTATTTGTTTCACCTTTAATTATCGCAGCAACTTTTTATAGCTGTCTCATTTTTCAGATGAGAAAATCAAGTTTTGGAAAAATAGTTAATTTAATCAGGATAAAGATCACAGGGGTGCTATTAAAATACAAATCAGGCGGACACCAGCCTCAATTCTCTTAAGCACTATTTTGAGGATTTCTTGTGTGACAGACACCTAGGGTCCCGATGGCTTCATGATTATGCATTGGATCGCCACCCTCAAGATCAGTACTTCAGAACCACCAGGTACTCCATGGGAGAAAGACAGAGCTTTGGACTCTCAGTCCAATATTGAAAACCCACAGGGGTACCTCTACTGGACCCTCGAGGGTGGCAAGGAGTCAGAATACACTTTGTGGCTGTGAGACGGGTTTTAAGTTCATATGGAGCAAATGGCTGAGTGCCTAACTGCTAGAGGCAAAGTGTCTGGTGTGAATCCTCCCAGAGGTGCCTCAGATGACAGACCTTACAATCGGCTTCTGAAATATCCTGCTCCTGAAAACCCTGTGGAGCAGTTCTGCTCGCACCAGTGTGCTTGCCATGAGATAACCGCACAGCCATTAATAGTAGCAGCAAGCACTGTTTCATGTTTGCTTCTTTCTACTGGAAAATCACTTATCCAAGACCAGGGCTCTTTGCCCAGTGTGCAGGCAGATTTATGTGCTACTTTAAAACTACATCCTATAGATGAGTAGATACGAACTCCTTCAAAATCCCAGGGTTTCTAGGAAGTTTATCCACATACAAGGCTGGTGCTCTTTTAGAACAGAGATAATGTGGACAGTTAAGAGAATACAATCTACTGCAGAGATCCCCAGAAAAGACATAAAAAATTTATTTCTCCTTTCCTTCCAGAGCTCTGATCACTCTTCTGTTACTTTCACAAAGATCCACCTTTGGTTCTTCTGTCAAACACAGGAAACGTCTTCATGGAGGCTTTCTAACTATAGGGACAAAGATCATCATCCACCTTTCCATAAAAATGCTATCCCTCTCCGAGGCAATGAAATAAATGTGATGAGAGTAAAAAATGCCTTTCCTGAGTCCACTCTCATTTTTGTCATGGTTAGCTTATTCTGTTTAATCATCTAATTATTCTCTAAAAATCAATAAGGCATAAAGAAAACTGTAGGCAAATAAACATTTTGGCCAGAATATTGGAAGGCGAAGAAAACACAGGGAGGTTTGCCAGAGATAAAGGCAAAAGGCAAACATTGGTATGTACAGACTCCTGAAATAATGAGGATCTGGGGCAAAATGCCTGCAGAGACACAATAGACACACAGGGTGTATAGTGGGGGGGGGGGGGAGTAGGGGAAGAGAGAGAGAGAACACCCAGGTTCAACAGAGAATATTTGTCTCTGTATATTTAGTGTTGCTGAAAATAATAGCCATGAATGTAGTGAAACATACAAGATCAAAAGTTATGAAAACTTCTTAGACATAAACTCACTGAGACAATAAGTTGGGCCTGTGCAAAAAGAATATTCTAAGGTCAACTGGCATAACGTAATTCATAAAGATGATATTCTGCCTCCTAACTTGCTGAGTAGCATTCTGAGATCTTAAAAGCTCATTAGCAACCATCTCTGATGTAACTGTTGTTCTCTCCCTGTCTAAAGAAGAGAGGCGAAATCAAAAGGCACAGGAATAATTATTCCCATGGACTAATAATAAGCAATCATCCTTCACTACCCTGAGCCCAGAAAAACAAAATGGTCCCTGGTTGTGAGTCCCAACTGCTCTGAAAGGGATCACATTAGAAGGTTGATGTGGAATGGGAGAAAAAGAGGTGTATGTGGGGGGGGCGGGTGGGGGAGAGACTCAAAATCATAAAAGTGACCAGGTTTACTGGTCAGATACATATGGGACCTCCAGAACTCTGGTCCATCTCCTTCAGGCCTGAAACTAAACTTGCCTCTATGTTAACATCAAACATGGAAGACCGAAAAGGCAAAATTTATCCCAAGACAGAGTTCAGAGAATGAAGGGAGAAGGAGGAGCACAAACAGGAAGACAAAGAGCATGTGGAATAAGTGATGGCACGGAGAGGAAATGTCAAGATGAGCAGAACCAGAATGTGGATCAATTGCTCAATGTATCACTGTGATCTGCTCTGCCAACTTCACAGAATCTGTACACAACCTCTATTCGAAGTAAAATGAAGAGGTAAATTCAAATGCATCAACAAATTAAAGCTATTCTGAAACCCTTTCTACTGATGAATTTATCTATCTTAAATTTACCATGTGATGTTGATGCTGCCGGCCCCACATTTAGTAGTACGAGTGTAGAAGCTACGCTGTCTCAGACACTTTCGCTTAATGGCATAGAATGTGAAAAGGTTTCCTACTCTCTCTTTATGAAGAAAAGAATAAAAGAGAATCCCTGCTGAAGGAGTATTTAAAAGCTGGACTAAAAACCAAAAGGTCAATGGTTTGTTCCCACTATCAGATATTCTATGACAGAAAGATGTGGCAATCTTCCTGCATGAAGATTACAGTCTTAAAACTCCTATGGGGCAGTTCTATACTATCATACAAGTGTAAGATCACTCTAAGTAGGACACAAGTTGATGACAGTGGCTTAATTCTGATTGCGTTTTGTTGTGCAGTTGAGAAACATTCCAGACTTAGAAGAATTTGGATACCAACTATACACCTGGATTGTCTAATATAATAACTTTTACTAAACAGAATTGTGATATTAAATAAATAAAACAGCTGCTGTAATTTTTGAAACTACAATAATATCCATGAAATAATATCCAACCTCTCCCTTCATAATTCTCTTAGATTAGTTGAATACAAAATATTTCCTTTTGCTCCTTGTGATAGGTAGGTTTGTTATGCTAACTTGGCCACAGAAGATTGGTGGGTCTGTTGTGACAGCACGGCCAATGAACACACGGGATGAATTGAAGAGCAGAGATAGGAAGGGCTCGGCAAGTCCCACCCTCTATCTTGCTTCTGAATCTTCTGACCAGAGGGCTGCCTTGTTGGTCCTGTGCCTCGACCTCCAAGCAACACTACCCGTGGGACACCTAATCGTGGACTGTGTAGCTGTGAGTTGAGGTTTCTTCAAGCCCTACTTCGCCACTCTCCTGGGGTATACATCTCTTGAGCTGGGGACTGTTGGTCATTGTCATCTGACTGACTGTTGGTGACCTGCTCTGCCGTTTGCTGCCTGTGACCAGATAGCCTGGATTGCTCTACAGAGGACTACTCAGCGGCCCTCAAGATTTGAAGGACTGCCAGTCTTCTAGTTGCCTCATGCAAGTGAGTTGTACCGAGCAATCTGCATTGCTTTATAGTTAACTTTTTCTTTCTTATCTTATCTACCTTTCTCAATATATAAATATATAAAAAGAATTACTAGTGTCCTGAAATTTATTTCTCTAAGAGAACCCTGCCTGACACACTCCTCTTTTTAATTATCACCTCTCTCTTTTTTTAAATTTACTCTCTTAATTTCTCAAATAATTTCCCTGAAATTTGAGATAGTTTGAGGTCTGGTCTAGTTTCAATCTGCTTAATGAGAATTCTTATGATATATTATAATTTTGTTATAATGTTCATGCTATGTCAACAAAAAATTAAATATTAAGTTTGACTATGATTTTCTTGAACTGACTTTTCTCACATGAAAAATAGTCTAGGCATTCCAGTAAATAACCCAGGACACATACTATTGGGATGTTACAGTATTGTAAAATGAGTTTAAAATGACTCTACAAAGTACCTGTTTACAACCTGCATCAAAAATCTATTCCATTATATTGTAATATACTTTATATTTGGCTAGGCAGTATACTTCTTACATTGATCACTGGCTTTTTTCACCAAATTTGGCACATTCTAACTGCTACAAATGACAAAACAGAGTGGACTCTTTAAATATGAAGATGTGCCACTAATGAGAATTAGTCAAAGTACCACCTACAGAGTCTGATGATAATGCCAACAAAGGGGCCCCAAAACTGTGTGAGCAGTGGCAACATTACTGTATTCTTTGGCTCCTTTGATAACTACTGGGAAAAGGACACCATTCAGGCCAATAAGCCCATTTAGGTCGGCTGTCCAATCTATTTCATTCTGCTAGTGTCCCATCTCATATGTTTTCATGTGGCTTTTAATGAGAAATGGAAAGTCTGAGATGTTCCTCCTCTCATCCTATTTTCGGGACACTGCACAAATAAAATAATTCTACCGCATGTGCTAGTGTTTTAACTCCAGCCACTCCTCTCATTAACTCAGCTGATGAGTCTAGCATGGAAAGAGGAAGCTGCAGTAAAAGGCAGCTGCTCACGCTACCACATGGCTGTTGCAAATTCCCTGGCACGTAATGAAGCCAGAAGGCCAGACCACAAGGCTCATGTATTCTGGATGCCTCTTCACTAAAGCTGGGAACCTAGTGACAAAGGAGATGGAGAACTTGCACAAAAGGAAAGGGTCGGCACAGACCCTTAGATTACCTGGTTCTCCCAAGGGCTTCTTCAGCCTTCCCTCATCCTACCTGCACTACATAGAATTGTTCGAACTCAGTGAGCTGAAGCCCCCCAGATTTCTAGGAAACAGCCAAACCAGGTGACACCTTAAAAATATAAATATTAGTATCACAAAAAGATATATAGCTCCTGCTACAATTAATTAGAGATTTCCTAGAACTTCTACTGAAATATGAAAAATATAGTCTTTTAGTTATTGAATTTCATTAGAATTTTCTTACAAAGAACTTGTTTGATTAAAATTTAGCATATTTTTGTTTTATGATCTCCCTATGAAATTAGGATAGTGTATTCATTAAAAATTATAGTTATTATAATTTTAATGAAGATCACAGAAGAATCATTTGGACCCAGCAAATACTGCTGCTATATGTAGACTAGTAGAAGAGGAAAGATTATCAAACCGAATGAAGAAGTTAATTAATAGTATTATCAATAACACATGCAAGTAAAATCTTGCCAAAGATAAGTCAAAAATGGTTGCAGCAGTACATCATCATGCAGCTGCCAGAAATTAATGTTGGATTTAGAATAGGACCTAAAACCAAGGCTACCACCATTGATATCAGAGAGATTGACTAAACCAGAGCTCACCAAAAAGATGTTTGCTTATGTTTATTCACTGTGCAAAGGCATCCAATCGTATGGATAAAAAGAAACCCAACTATATAAAATATCAAGAAAATGGGGATTTCAGAATAGCTCATTGTACTAATGTGCAACCTGTTTATAGAGCAAGAGGTGAATCTTAGAACAGAACAAGTCCCTACAGATGGGTTGGAATCAGAAAAGGTGTGATTCAAGATTGTATCCTTCCACTATGCTTAATTTAGTCTGTAGGCTGAGCAAATAATTTAAGAACTTGGCTTATTAACAACCTAAAATATGCAGATAACACAACCATGCTTGGTAGAGCCAAAAAAAGTGAAACACTTACTAATGAAGATCAAAACCCACACCCTTCAACATCAAGAAGATAAAAATATGCACGACTGCATTAATGAAAAGCATCATGAAAAATAGGGAGAAAGTGAAATTGTCAAATATTTCCCCCTAACTGGATGCAAAAATTACTCTCATGGAAGCAGCCATCAAGAAATCAAAGGGAATGCTATATTGCGCAAATCAGCTGCATACGACTTTTTTGAAATGGTACAACAGCAAAGATACCAGTTTGAGAAGTAAGGCCCAGCCATTCTATTTCCATGTGTCTCATATGTTTGCGATGCCGGACAATGCATAATGATGAACTGATGCTTTTAGATTCGCTGTTAGCAAAGAAAAGAGCTTCAGTGGTATAACTATTTGTCATCAGCGACTCAGTGGCAGAGTTTGGTTTTGGGGTAGCAAAGAATATTGAATGTGCTATGGATTGCCAGAAGAATAGACAAATCCAGTTCAAATAGAAAGGCATTGTCCCTTTTACTCTGGATACGTTGTAAGCAGCGACTAGTGTCTGAACAAGGATGGCATGCTTGGTACAATAGAGGGTCAGTACAAATGAGGACACTCACAAGAGAAGGATTGACACAATCAGAGTCACTGCAACAATGAGCTCAGATATGACAACTGTTGGCATCATGGTAGCACGAGTCAGCATAGACTTCACAGCATCTGACAATGACTCCATGCAATGACCACGGGAATTAAAAATCTAAGGGTGCACATTTTAATATATCCCTTGATACATATTAACTAATACATATTTACAAGTTTTATAGTGAAGCACAGTTATAGGTGCTTAAAAGTTAAATAATATGGAAGATAGAATTTCTAACATCTAACAATTCAGTTATTGTGTTAAGTACTTGAAACCCAAAGACATTTTTTCTTCAGAAGTTGGCAAGAAGTAATCTGAGCCCAAATTCTGTCCTAAACCTTGAAAGGGTCCAAACACGCTCTAGAATACTTTACACCCATTTCTGACCACTCAACTGCCAAGGTGACCAGGACACATCCTAAGGAGGCAGTCAGGGGCAATGGCCATGGTAAATATTCCTAATACAATTTGGGAAAGCAAGGAGTGGTGGTTTTCCTTTAGGAAAGAATGATGGGTCAATTGGAGCAGACAGACACAATGAACTTGACCCATGGATTGACCAAGGTGGCTTGACTCATGGATGTCATCTCTGAACTAAAATATATAAAGGATGATTATCCTTTTTATTCTCCTTATTTCAACTTATTGGATCTATAAAAACTCTCCTGTACTTACCAAAAACTTGTAGCAATGAACTATGGATATGTACCAGATAGTAATTAGTTGATGTAGGGAAGGGATCCATGTCCGCTGATTTTTTATGTATGTCCTTGGTCTTGTATTCTTCAGATTAAGGGCAGACGTTATCTTTGATATTCAATCACTCCATTCCTTCTTCCCTCTCAAATATCTATAACCTTCTCAACATCATGACCTACTCTGCAAAATGTTGACAGGATAGGCAGAAGGTTTGAAGCAGTTTTTTTCAGTGAGGAGCTGAGCCCTTCACTGTAGCCTGTTCTTCAGAAGCTCCACTGAACCCTGTTTACTTTGAGAGTCCCTGTGCACAGGCCACTGTAATGCTACAAACTGACAGACAAGGCCAAAGCACACGCAAATCTATAAGCCAGAGCGCGTGTGCTCCCTACAGGCAAGGATGGTGAGACTTGGTCTCAAAGACTTTAGATAGTTTGTGGGGAGAGACTGGTCCCTCAAGAAAGCCATCGTGCTTTGTAAAATGGTGGGCAGCCAAAGTGAGGAAGGCCCTGGAGGAGGTGGGTTAACACAATAGTTTAACACATGGGAACAACTATGAGATGGCACAGGATCCTTCTGCTGAGATAAGGCTCTTAGGATGGGACCCTTACAACTACAGCAATGTGTAAAATCTGTGTCTTTGCAAAAAAAATGCTTCCACTCAGCCTCTTTGTACCACTCTCTACTCTCAAAGCCCTTTCAGTGGTGTCCGAATAGCCTCTACCCACTTTTGCTCTCATATCAGCAGTGTTTAGAGGGTTCACAGGGGCCCTCCTCAGACTGTGGATATTTTTAGGAAAGAGTCAAATTCTATTTTGTGCTTACCGTGTAGCACTCAGTATTAGTTCGGCTGTGTTTATCTTTGCTGAAATTGTTTTGCTTTTGAATTAAGGATAAATAAAAGGAGGAGGGAGCTCATTGCTGGATCTCCATGGAAGAAAGCAATTTATAGAGAGAATGGAAAGCGGGCAGTCCTACCCTAGGTGAAGGGTTAGGACTCGAAAAGGAGAGGATTAGGAGAGGTTTACCTACAGCTCAGAGGCATTTTGGGCACGGGGGTGGGGGTGGGGATTCTACCAAACTGAAAAGTTTTGCTGCTGCCTGAAGAAAATGAGTGAGAGAATATAGGTATAAATCTGGAGGCAATTTGTTGCTTATAAATAACAGTAGGGAAAATCAAGTGAGGCTCTCTGTTTAATTAAATCTTCCTTCTTTTCCTCTTTCCTACCCTGAAATACATGCTGTGTTCATAGAATTTCTTTCTTATCTCCAGAGGGAGATTAGAGTGCCCCACCAAACCATTAAAGGTAGTTTACAAAGAAATACAATTCAGATAGATGAGAATCCTTTGCTCAGCAATGGATTTAGAATTACAGGATTGCTGCTTCTGATAGTCCACGGGAAGATTTTTTCCCCCCTGTAAAAATAGTCAATATCAAAGGTCACACATTTAAAAGTCATTTGGAATTAGAAGCCTGAGGAGAAATGCCTGCAAGAAAATGTTTTGGCAAGCTTCTGCAGGCTTTCCTGGGGCTGGCACCAAGACAGAAGCAGCCAGCCAAGCAGGTGTGCCATTTCAGGGTTGCTTCCCCCCACCCACCCCTGCAGCACACTCGGCTGTCTCTCACGAACTCCAAGGGTTTGTTTCTAAAGCAGAGATGCATGACTCCGTATTCAGGGTCTGTGATCTAGGAAGGGGAATCCTGGTGGCATGGTGGTTAAGCACTCAGCTGCTAACTCAAGTGCCAGTGACTTGAACTTGCCAATGGCTTTGCAGCAGGAAAAGACGTGGCAATCGACTTCCCTGGAGATGACAGCCGAGGAAGCTGTGCGGCATTCCCACTCTGCCCCGTCATGTCATTCTGTGTCATGGTGGACAGGAGAGCTATCGATCAGAGCTCTATTGGAATCTCGAAATCTCTCAGAAGAAAGAGAAAGAAGAAAACTAAGAAATGATCAGTGTCAAAAATGCCAGGCATTGTGTAGGACTTTTCATACACAGTTTGTCATAAGACTGGTGTATTCAACACTGTGAGTCTGATTATCTGATGAAAAATAAGAATTCAAAGAAAGAAAGTACCAGAAGCCATGCAGCCAGTTAACTGTGGAATGAAATGTGTCCGCTAGTTCATGGGACTCAACCACTTTTGTATTATTAATTCATACAGCAATTTCTCATTCTTTTAGATCATCGTAGGTTGGCCCTAATCCTTCTAAACAATCACTAGAAGCAAGCATGGTTTCGTCAGGAAAAGAACAGAAAGCATACGAGTGGGATGCCTGTGTTTGAGGAGAGAAGAAAATGGAACCATAGGATGATGAAAGAGAAAGTGACGAACGGAACTGCACAACATGAAAGTTCAGTCAGTCATTCAGGCCAGACTTGAAGGAAATCAGTTTTCCTCCACCACAAAGAATGTAACTCAGCATCTGCCTACGCATGTTGAGAAATTTAAAAATATCATTTGTGTAAAGCTTCTCATGTATTTAATGCATGACAGTGTTATAATTCAATACATAATAAAGCAATCGAGGTTATACAAATACATAAAATGTGATGTCTGACATAATATATACCAAAATGTAAACTACTTCAAATCATCAATGGAGAAAATGATGAAGGCTATCTACATCATTATGTGGCCACTTTGCTTGATGGGCCAGAACTAAATTGATTACTAATAAAATGAAAATTTGACTCACAAAATTACACATATAATAATGACCTAATATTATCACTTTAAGAGATATTTCAAGCATAGATTCAAGCACAAATATATTCAAATGCACTAATATCTACTTAGAATTCTCACTCCAATGTCTCTAAACTTTCTCTACATTTCTTCTCCCTTCCTGTTTCCTCTGCCTTTCACAAATCCCAAGCTACAGATTCCCTTTGTGGTCTTTATTTTCTTCCCAAGAGACCGCATTCCCTCTGCAAAGGACTGCAACTCACAGGTCAGAGATTTTCAAAACTCTCCTCTACTTTCCGCATATTCAAACTTTCCTACAAGTCTCATGATGTATACAGAGTCTAAAAATAAATGTGCCCTGTATTTAAGTATCCATAATGTAAAAGACACGTGTAGCCTTGTTCTCCTCTTAATGAATATAATACCACAAAAGGTCAAAACAGCTCAGCATCCTGCACAAGCTAAGCTCCACTTTGACCCTATACAATTTTTCTTTGTGTAATATGTTTCTTGTACTCTGAATTGCCTATCAAATTTGTAAAGTGTTCCATAACTTCCTGCAACTCACTTGCTAGTTTTTCCTAGTTTACTGTGATAGCCTATTTGTTACGTCAATACTGGAAGCGATGAGGCTAGTCTTTCTATGATAGGGCAATTTGTTTCCACTGAACAGACTTCCGCAGAACTTTGAGATGATCTGGAAAACATAAAATCTGGCCGTGTGCTTTTTAAAATTAACCAATCAAAACTATGGATTACAACAGAAGGTTGCCAACTCATTCACTTTGAACAAATTATCGGGAGAAATCAATCACTGGAGAAGATCACCATGCTTGGTGAAGAACAGGGCCCACTCAGCTGATGGTAGTCCACTATAAACTTACCACCATCATCAAAACAATGGGTTGGAATGTACGGTGATCAGTAAGAAGACATAAAACGAGCTATCACTTAGTTCTGTAGTACATACAAAAGCCAAACCCACTCCCTTTGTCAAGTCCAACTCATAATGATCCTGTTACTCATCGCCATGTAGTCAGTACGTCAACACGGACGGACGCAGCAGCCCCTGTGAAGTTCAGAGACTCCGAGAGAAGAAAGGTCCTCTGAGCTGCTGGTGGTTTCTGCCAACCAAACGCTTCCAAGCCCAATGTGTAACCACTACAGAACCAGGACTTCGGTGATCCCATAGGGCAGAGAACTTGCTCTGCACTTTATACCACAGTGAATCTTCACAGTGAATCTTCACTGATCTCCTGGAGATCAGGGTATGACTTCAAATTGTTAGGTAGCTGGATCAGGGTCGGGCCTTGTCCTTCCCTTGCCTACAAATGTCCAATGTATAAAGGAGGTTGGGAAGAAATCAGGGGCATTTAGACACCTATGAGGGCACCCTAACTGAGCATGCTCATATGCAGACCTCCTAGCCGGGTGGGAAGAACACCTGGGCGGCCAAAAGTTGCCATCACATCACAGCACCCAGGAGGTGGGCCTAATACAGCCAATGGGGTCAACCAATACCTTCAACCACGCCTACCCAGCCAGAGGTTTGAAATATTCGAGAGGCAGGAAGGCCGACCCCCTTTTATATCCACCTTCTTGTGTGAGCCAGGTTGGAGAGGGAGGTCTCCCAGCAAGCTCTTGTGGGCACACATGCCCACCCTCTCATCCTGTAGGCCACAGCCTCTTCCCTGTAGTGCTCGCCATGGTCCCTGCTCTGGCTGGGCCGCCCTGAGGGCACGCTTGGCCAAGAACTTACTCCTTGCAGTCTCCAGTGCGGCTTCCTGCAGAGGCTTGACAGCTTCCCTGAAACAGCGTGTGCCCATTGGAGACTGTAGGACGTGAACTTCTCCCGCCTTTCATAAAACCCAATTGGATTACAACATGGGCTTTGGCGTGAATTCTTTCTCTGATGAAGTGAAGAGGCGGGTATTACCCCCTGGCAAAACCTTACAAAATAAGCAAGCTACCAAGTATGAGAGCAAAGTTTAACCCCGCCGTGCACTGGTGCTCTGCGTGTTAGACATACGATCAACATAAATGAGCATAGACAGCCAAGAGCTACTTTGAGGATCTCTGCATCCTATACTACTTAGAAGTCCCAAAATCTCTCTGTGGTGCTTCTGGGTTGACATTGGTTTTGATTCCTAAGCTTTTTCTCCTTCTCTTCACCTTAAATTTTTTCTTCATTTGAGAATCCTCCTCAAACAAAAGTCACAACGTGAAGTAAATTTAAACTTTTTGAATTCTATCAGGTTAGTCCCTGGGGTAATACTTTGTCTAGAACTGTACAATGTAATGTGAGGATTATAATTATTTACGATATTACTGTAATCACATGTGTTCTAACAGAACTTTATGCTTATATAAGAAAGACCTACATTCTTCAGATATGTTCAATAAATATTTGCAGATTTTTGAATATTTTAAAGCATTTAAAATATCTTAATTGGAAAACCATTTTATAGAGGTTTCTAAATAGAATAAGAATGAACTATTAAACATATTTGTAAATGTTTTTAGTCAACCTTGGTTTTCTTTTAGAAAAATAGTCTCTCAGTCTAAATCATACCAAAAGTGTATGTCTTTACTATATTAAAAATGGGAGAAATCTATACACAAGTATGACATCGAATTCTAACTCACTGAATGATCACTAATATAATGATAATGGTAAATAACTAGCATATGTAATTGGGAGATTAGTGGGAAATATCTTTTATGTAGAAAATAAGATGTATGAATGCTCTGAAAGTCAGATGATCCACTTATGAAATTTAGGAATTAATTTCAAATTTTCAAATAATTTTGTCCCGCTATTTGTTTAAAGCAGCTCTTATGCTTTTAGTTAAATATCCTGACTATTCACAAAGTGTCAATATGATCAGGCATCAGGCATCCAAGAACAAAAAATCCTATCATTATGAATGAGGGGGAGTGCAGAGTAGAGTCCCAAAGTCCATCTGTAGGCAACTAGACTTCCTCTTACAGAAGGGTCACGGGGAGGAGATGAGTCAGTCAGGGTGCAATATAACACCAATGAAACACAACTTTCCTCCATTCCTAAATGCTTCCTTCTGCCACTATCATGGTTCCAATTTTACCTTACAGATTTGACTAGATCAGAGGATGTACGTTGGTACTGCTAGGAACAGGAAAAACAGGGAATCCAGGACAGATGATTCAGCCCTTTAGGACCAGTGTTGAGTGTAGCGATATCAGGAGGGTGAGGTAGAAAGGGGAAACCTATTACAAGGATCACAAAAAAACTCCTCCCTGGGGGACAGATGACAGAAAAGTGGGTGGAGGGAGATATCAGACAGTGTAAGATATGACAAGATAATTATTTATAAAATTTCAAGGTTTCATGAGGGAGGGGTGTGGTCATCACCCAATCTGGTATCAATTTGAGGATTAAGAGTGAAGGACTGGAGTCTAGCCTGTCAATCTGGAGATAGTCAATGATAGCTCTTTGTGGACATGGTTTTCTCCTGAGAATACTGGGAAATCTGGCCGTATTTCCCCCTTACAGTGAGAGACTAACTACTCAGTCCCTTGAGACGCTCTAGTTTATAAGACATATGGCAGCATGTTGATAGACCCTGCACCCTGGAAACTGGAGGAGTCACAAGGAGACCCCTGCCAGTGCTGAGATGCTTCTACTGCCAGTGGATACACAAGACTCTGTATCACTGGCCTGGGATTGTCCTGGTGTCATTTCATATGCTTTGTCAGTCAGAAAGGACTTATAGATTTGTATCAGACATATGGGCTAATATCAGACTTATGACCGTGGACTGTACTGGGCTGGAATGTTTTCACAATGTTCCATTGCTCTTTAACATAAACTTCTCCCTTGTATGCTTACAGGTGTCAATGAATTTTGTTTCTGTAGTCTACCCAGACTAATACAAGGGGGAATGGGAATGAAGGGAAATAAGGAGGAGCTGAAAATGAGGGTCAGGTAGAAAGAAAGTGTTTTGAGAATAATGATGGCAACAAAAGTACAAATGTGCTTGATGCAGTGGTTGTATGTTTTGATGAGTTGTATGAGCCCCCAATAAAATGATAAAATACGTATGTGTTTGTATATCCTGACTACTGGTGAATTCCAATTTTGGTTTGAAAATAAAGAGGCTTCAAAAGCTTCATGGAAAAATGTCTTACTTAATCTCACCTCCACACTTTTTGAAATCCCCTTGTATTTTCTTATATGAAAAGAAATTTAAAATCCATATTGCATTTCCCCAAATATTTTAAACTTTCATGACCAATGTGATAGAAAATCAATTTAACTGCACAACTGATATAACCCCAAAACTGATAGTCTGTTTCTGAAGTAGATATTTGACCCAGACTTTGAAAGTATGAACCTAGCCTACCAACATGTTGCCTCAGTGACACTCAGAGACACATCCCTTATTGAGACTTGGGTCAAGGATTGTGCACATGTGTACTCTTGAAAATGGTGGTGACCTGGAAAGTCTCTAGCTAAAGGTAGACATATGCTTTACCAACCATGATCAGATTATATTTCATCATGAAGTGATCATTTTGATTTGTTCTAGCAACTTCCAAACTGTATGACCCAGGATAAGTGGTCCATTTGCTAAGCAGGTGCTTTTTCTGGACCTTTTATACCATCTAAAACTGCCTTGCTTGCATTCCTCCAGCACATTAGTCCATTAGTCCTGATAGAAACAATATCACTGAAAAATGAAAAAGAAACTCACATAGAAAGGCACAATAGAGTATGTATCCAAATGTGTATGTGAATACATATGCAGATGAAATACAGTCCTCTGTGACTATGCATACACACAAGTATATAGTACATACTCATATGTAATCTAATAATGCAAACATATTGTTGTTATGGACCATCAAGGCGGTTCTGACATAGTGGCCCTATGTACAAGGGACCCTTTGTACCGGAAATACTGCCCAGGCCTACGCCATTCTCACAATTGTTACCATTCTGGAGTGCATCTAGTCAAGAGCCTTTGTCATTTTTCCTGCCCTTCTACTTTATTTGCCAAACATTTACATTATATGTAATTATATATACATGTATGCATATACATAAAGTTGACATTCTCATTATAAACCAGAAGGTGTGCATAATTTTATTTAACATATTGACAATGCATATATTAGCAAAATGAGATATGATTAAAATAGAATGTTTTCCTAAAACTCTGACTTTAGAAATAAGAATAAAAGCAATCCATTGGTTACAAATGAGTTCCCTTTCTAACTGTGTCTTTAAGACATTGGGGGTGAGCCCTGCACATGTGATGATGTCAGGTGATCATGTTAGGAGAGTCCTGGGCTGCACACCAAAGGTGGTGCTTCAGACTTACCAGCCAGCCACTCTTAGAGAGAATAATGAGACTGTCTCTTCACACAAAGATTTGCAAAGCCTCAAAAACCCTACACAGGGTCTCAATGGCAGTGAGTTTTTATACAAGAAAAGACTTGTTGCTCTTTCAACGATTTCAAAGCTGCGCATGCTGCAAGTGGGGGTGATTGTGATGAAGTAGGAGTTGCTTCGAAGTGAGGACAAGTTTACAAAACAGTAAAGAGCAAGTAGCATACCAGCTACTCTTTGGCTTGCTGATTGCAAGGTCAGCAGTTACAAACGTCTACTGAAGATGGGGTGAAAGGCGTTGTTGTGTTGGAAACCCACGAAGGCTGTTCTGCCCACTGTGTGAGGGTCTCTGTGAGTCCACACCGATTGGATGTCAGTATGTTTGCTTGACTTTGGGAAGGAGCCATTAAGAGTTGTCAGTAGGGAGAGTACTGGCAGCCCAAGGATTGCCTGCACATAGAAAAGACAGTGTTATGTTTTGCATGTTAACATGTGTGTACACTGTTACCTTAGGAAAAGGAACCCTGGTTGGATGCAGCTGCCACCAAAAGGTGAGCAGTTCTCACCTACCAAGAAGTGCTATGGAGAAAGGTGTGGCTCTCTTTCTATAAAGATTATAGTCAAGGGGCTGAGCCCCAGTGTCGTAGTGGTTGAGTGCAGGACTGAGGCCCATTGGCTTGGCGGTTCATATCCAGCAGCAGCTCTCTGGGAGCAAGGTTGGGTATCTTCCACAACCCCCAGAAGGCAGTGATGCCCCCCAAAACCAAGAACAACAACAAAAAACAAAGATTATAGTCAAGAAACTACACTGTTACTGGAGCTTCTAGAAATCAGAATCTACTATGAAAACAGTCATCACAAGCTACAAAACCATAAAACATAAATGTAAAACAGAATTCAAAAATCAGGCAAATCTTTAAAAGACCATTTCAAAATAAAACAAAAAGTAGAAAATTAGGAAAATTATTTTCCATGCTATTATAATAAAATATAACTCCTTAGAAACAGTTTTGTAAATATAAAAATTAATCAAATGAGACAATCAACTTAACAGAAAAATATCACCAGTGTAAGAAAACTAGTATATTAAAATATAAGTGAAGCCATTGCTTTTGACATTTCAATTTTTTAACTCTCTATAATACGCTATTTTTCCTTTATAATTTCCAGCTGGAAATCGACTTACTGCACAGAATCGACAAGACTGTAATCTCTATCAAAGCTGTAAGTGAGAAGAGGAAGCTTCTGTAAAGTGCTCATATGCAAACACCAGAAATATTTCTAGGTTACACATTTGATATCAAATAAAATGAGAGTGATCTCAATAGAAACTATGAAAATTATATGCCATTATATATTAAAATAATATTGAAATAGATTTGTAGGTTGGAGAATAATCTATGCTAATAATGAAAATCAGTTTTATTTGGATCCAATTGAGTATTTTTTGATTACTGTTGTTATTATTATAATCATCCTTTGTTAGAAAATCTGTGGTATAAGAGTAAGAATGTTACTGAGAATAATAGCATCAGTTTGATGGGTACAAAAAATAAGCCAGAAAAGGTGGAATATTATGTCCCCATTATTCACTTGCTATCTAATGTTAATAATATATTTGACAATTATATTTTATGAAATCTATACTCTAAACTCTTGAAATTGCTCTGGCATAAAAGAAACCCCTGGCTTATTAATTCCTGGCAAATCTGGGGTATGATTATGTAGACAGTTGAAGTAATTTAAAATAAAAATTGTGTCAAACCTTAAAGAAAGTCATTTTAAGATATGTCTTTTTGCACCTTTGAACATAATTCCATTGTCTCTTTTACTCTACAGCAAAAGGTTAACATGCATCTACCTATAAATTAGACATAACAACCCCACATTTATCTTAAAACAATGAAAAATAAATACTTTGGAACAACAGCAACACAAGATGGCAGTCACTACAACCTCAGGAGGGAAAGTTCCTCGCAATTCTGATTGTCTCAAGAACTGGACGAAGACCAGAAAGGAGTAGGACGTATCATGATTAGCTGGGGTCTAGAAGATGACAAAGACATGGCACTTACGAGATGGACATGGATGGTAATTGGCCCTCCAAGAACAATGTATGAAAACTGGATATACAACTTTAAAATAGAATGTGGGCCGAAATACTTAGAAGCACACACCCCTGAAAGATGTGTTAACAAAAATTAATATAAATGGAATTATTACTTCTAAAGGAGTGGTGGATCGTAGAGTCCTATCAGTGTCAGAAAAATGGCACAATTCCTACAGCATCAAATTTGTTCTGCAACAATTCTGGCACCTAATGTTGTCTAAAGAAAATATGAAACTCCCGCAGCCGCCCAAAGGACAGTTTACAACAATTTATCACCAAGAGAAACCACAGCTCCCTCCACCTCCCATTCCCTATTCAATTTAAAGCAGTCTTTATTTTCCACACTAGTACATTTTGAGATACCATCTTATAGACCTCAAAGTACTGGGAAGGAAGCTTCCATGCAAGCACAAGTTATCTTAAGACACTGTCCATTTCCAATATATGTTGTGCTATAAAAAGAAACAAATATTTCATAATTTATATGCATTTATATAACTAGGATATAGAATATAAAGGAGATGGTAAATTTTCAAAGCTAAAAGTATTCTTCATTTATTTTCCTTCACTTTCATGAATTATGAAAAAATTCGAATTCCATTTTATTTTGAAACAGAATGCATTTTTAAAGTAAGTAAAATTGTGTTCCATAGAGTTAACAATCTTCTTTTGTTGATTAGTGTTATCCTATGTAAGCATTTTCTCTAGGTATGCTATCATGGTGACATGCTGTAGAGTTGGCACTGGCTGCTAATGACCCGCCAACAACAGCACACAACCCTGCCGGGTCCAGAGCCACCCTCCCGATCATTACTGTGCGTCAGCCCACAGGTGCGGGCACTGGGTCTCATCATCCCCTTGAGCATGTCTGTCACTGGTCTTCTTTTCGGCCTAGCGTAGTGCTAGCTAACGCTCTTTAATCATCTGGAATTATTTTCTAGTGTATATCCCGTCCAAGACATTGCGTATCAGGTTAAAAGTAGATTAACCCTCTGAGAGGATCAGAAGCATGCACCTGGCAATCAGTCATGTACATATGTTTTAAAACCTACAAGCTCATATTTTTTGATGTCACGGAGTTCAATTCTGTTTCAATTATTCCTTTTGCATCCTTGAATCTCATTTAAATTCATTAAAACTATCAAAAGAAAAGTGTGCTATGTTCAACAACCAAATCCATCATCTTACTTTGTTTCCTTCTTCCTTTATCTACGTTAGAATAAAGCTTACACTGGGATCTGAAAACGTAAAGCTCAGCCCATGTCCAGCTTTGGACCTTTAATAACAATCCAGGTGTCCTCTTGTGGTCATTAATGGAACCTCTCCATATTCCCTCTTCATTTGATTAATGCTGCACGCTTAAAGAAATGCTCTACTCTTGGGAGCTTCCCAAAAGATCAATTATGTTTATTGCATTTCAGAATGTTCTTCCAAGTCCACCAATTTAAGGCCAATACAGACTTTAATTAATATTTTAATTAGCATCACCAATCACTTTACTTTGTAACCTATGCTACTGAATGTATTTCCAGAGTAATTACAAAGGGTTGGTTTACTTAATTTCCATTGAATAACATTCAGGTTGCCTTCTCTTACCACCTTGTAATGGTATATATTTGATTGTAATGTCTTATAGATCATGTCTTAATGAGATTTTATTGAACTATACATTCACAATTAGTAATTTTTATAATGCCTATAAATGAACCTACATAAACATTCTCTGTACTATCTTATTCCATTCCTTTCCTACAGTTAATTGAAAGAGTGCAAAGCACTAATATAGTTAGAATGCGGGGGATGGGGAAATGCTTTTTTGTCTTTAAAAGACATAATTTAACTGAGTAAATTCAAAATTATATCTTACAATTTCTGGATTTTACTCTCTTTACTGATCCTGAATGCCTCTGTTACTATAAAATGTTTTTCTTCTTTGAAATGAATACTAATTCTGCACTCCTGTCAAGGAAATAATTTGAATTGTATTATATCCTAAAAATAATTTATGTAAAATGCTTAGGAGTAATAAAATTCTGTAATGGTAAAAATTTAAGAGCTAAATGCACTTGCATAAAAGAATTAAAGGCTGAGGCTTTTGGTTATAAAAACTCTTGATGTTTTTAGAGGTGATTAATTTATTTCATAAATGTCAATGTATTCTTTATTTGGACTAATGCATGTGGGATTTTTTTTCTTCTAAAATCATTGCAGAAGGAGAAAAACCACATAAGGTACAGGCTCTTATTTATAATCACTGTCACTCAATTATACTATTGTGTAAGACTATAATCATAAACCACAACTTGTCTATCATTTGATCATGCTGTGTTGCCTTTGGTGTTGCTGAAATGCTACGAGCTATGTTACAGAAATGGCAAATTCCAGAAGGGCCACCCATGAGGGACAGATTTCAGGGACACCTCCAGACTGAGGCATACTAGGAAGTAGGAACTGATATTTTATTAACAAAAACATTGGCCAGTGAAACTCTTATAGTGGAGAACTGTCAGATATGCTGGTAGATGAGAACCTCAGGTTGGAAGGCAATCAAATTATGACTAGATAAGGATTATTTCTTCAAAGTAAAAGAGACCTTAATGACATGGATTTTGCAAAAAATTTCCAAATATTAATTGGTTGATATGAAAAGAGAAACAATCACTTCAAATATGAATAATTGAAATGTAGAGTGTAAAGCATACAAATATGGAAACTGAAAATCCAGAATAGTAATAAGAAATGTATAGCAATCAATATTCTAGGCATTAATGAAGTGAAACGGATAGGGGTTTACTGATGTAGAATCAGACATCCACATTGTCTACTCTACCAGGAATAACAAACTGAAGGGGAATGGTGCTGCATTCAAACTTAAAAGGGAAGAATTTGGACTGAGCTTTGACGGCATAGTGGTTGAGTGTGGGACTAAGGTCCACTGGCTTGGTGGTTCAAATCCAGCAGCAGCTCTCCAGGAGCAAGGCTGGGCCTCCCAATCCCACCAGAGGGCTGTGATGGCCCCGCACAAAAAATAAAAGAGAAGAATTCAAGATCCATTCTAAAGAACTAGGCAATTTTAGGTTAATATTATCTCTATATGTCTTTAAAAGATACAGTTGATATGATTATTGCGCAAATGTACTTACCAATCACTAGAGGAAAATGAAAAATCAAAAATGTTATCAACTTCTGCAGGCTATAACTGACAAACACACACTAAAATGCATTGATAATTATGTGTGATTGTAAAGGAAACAAAAAAGAAGATATAGCTGTTGTAAAACACGTCAATGATAGAAACAAAGCTGAAGCTCACATGATGAAATTTTCAAGGTCAATAAAACATTAACTGCACATACCTGGATTGTCAACAACAAGAGTGATAATTACACACTTATAAATCTCCAGTGTATTCTACCATAGGGATTACTGGTGCATAGGTATCAAATCGAATACAACTATGAAGAGAGATAACAAAGACTATGAAAATCAATAAATAGAACATGTTTGGGAGTAACTTTATAACACATGATGCAAGTTCAGAGTAGAGCTAAGATATTTAAAGCAGGTTAATAAAATCCTAAATAAGACCTTTGAGAGTGTATTCCACCAGAATTTAGGAACAGAACACTAATGACCAAAGACCAGATAAATTGTGGAATGACATCAAAGACCTCATACATGATAAATGAAAATGTCATAAAAAATACAGTAAAGACTTTTATAGGTTAAACACTAATCTACATGCCATCATTTTTATTCTATTTTATTCTCAAAAGCTATCCTATACCTGTGTATGTTCCCTTTCTCAACAGTATATTAGATTCTATATCACTGGCTACATTAATGATACTATCAAAAAATTTCCATATTCAAAGGGGTGATATATAATGCTTCTCAATTAAAGGACAATGATGTCTCTAAGGTGAACCAAGAATAAATATAAATCACAGACTTACAAATAGATTTTGAGTTCACACTTTATTGTAGCCCTACTCTAAGTATGATCAGTTCTTATGTTGTGTTACAACCCTATGTTTGCCTTCATGAAGATATGTCTGCTATAGCAGATGGGGCTCAGCTAGTACATGGGGTCTTAATAGATTTGTCTTAAATTGTCATCTACATCCACATGAAAGAAGCAAACCAGCCTGAGTGAACCAAAGATTTTAGATAATAAAATCTAAGATCTGCGGAAGGAATATTAAAGTTTAAATTCTTAACACCTGGTTTGGAGAAGGCTATGAATGACTGTGAAAGCCCAAAATCCATTTGTAAGATCCCCGAGGATCAAGCCTCTTGCTGAATCTCCTCTGACCATAAACCATGTACATGAACAGCTTTGCTATCAGACAGAATGCGTTGGAGAGTGGGTTATTGCAGTTGTAGGTGGGTTAGAATTTGAAACCTTAACATTTGCTCTCCCTTTTGAAGAATCTAGCTTCTGCTTTTTTTTCAATTGAAATTTTTCTCTGTTTTATTCTGTTATATTTGAGGTATTTTTGTCTTGTTTTGTATTATTTTTTGTATGGGATGTCCAAGATAGGTAAAGCTATAAAAAGAGTAACTGAATTAATAGATTCCTAAGTATATGGCATGGTTTAAAATCAGTGAACAATGGTTTTAAATTAGGAAAGGTGTGTGTTAGAGTTATATCCTCTCACTATACTGATTCTTTCTGTATTCAATGGAAATAATTGGAGAAACTCATTTATATGAAGAAGGATGTGGCATCTGGAATCAAGGAAGACTTTATTAATGTTCCTGTATTATGCAAGTGACACAATCATGCTTGATGAAGGTGAGGAAGACTCTAAGTATTTACTGATGAAGATCAAAGATCACAGCCTTCAATGTGGATTATAATAACTCAATTATAACCCAAAGTTTCATAATCAGTAATATCATGATAAATGGAGTTAGAGTTGAAGTTGTCAAGAATTTTGTGCTGCTTGGATCCACTTGATGCTCATGGATGCAGCAGTCAAGAGATAAAAATACAAGTTGAATTGGGTAAATCTGCTGAAAAAGACCTTTATAGTATTGAAAAGCAAGGATATTACTTTGAGGACTCAGATGCCACAAATTCAAGCCCTGGTATTTTCCATTGCCCGATATACATATGAAAGTTTCACATTGAATAAAAAGGCTGAAAAACCCATGCATTTGACTTGTGGTGCTGGAGAAGAATATTGAAAAAACTATGAACTGCTAAGAGAACAAGTGTGTCTGTCTTGGAAGGTGTATGGCCAGAGTACTCCGTAGAGGCAAGGATGGCATGACTTTGTCTCACATACTTTGGATATACAGTCAGGAGAAATTGGTCCCTGGAGAGTGACATCATGCTTATTAAAGTAGAGCATGAAAAAGGAGGAAGGCCCTCAAGAAGATGGATTAATGCCATAGCCAAAACAAGGAGTGCAAACACAGGGGCGGTGGTGAGGATGGTGCAGGGCTGGGCAGTGTTTGGTTCTGTTGTGCAGAGGATTCCTGTGGTTCAGGATGGACTTGACAGCACATGATGGCATCAGCAACAACAGCAAATTGCTGGGAATTCAAATGGACTACCAAAGACGATATTGAATGATGGACAACATTGATAGTCCCCGTATCAGCATTATACTGGCGCGACTGCAAAAGAACTCTTTCAAGTAAAGTGAGGATGTTGAACAGTAAGGTGCTCCTGACATAAACGCTGACATTTTCTGTCACATCATAGGTATGGGAACGCTGGAACATGAAGGACACTAACTGAAGAAGCACAAAAAGATTTCAATGATGGTATTGCCAAAGTGATATTAAATATACCACTGATTGCGGAGAGAGCAAACAAATCTGACATGGGAGAAGTGCAGCACCAACCGTACTTCTGAGAAGCTAGAATAGCTAGAATTCATCTCACATGCTTTAGACATGTCATTAGGAGAGACAAGTTCCTATAAGATTTCATGCTTGGTGAAATGGAGGATCAGAGAAAAAGATGAATACTCCAAAAGAGATGGATTTACACAGTAGCTGCAACAATTATCTCCAAGATAGGAATGGTTTTGAAGATGTCACAGCACCCAGCATTGACTCCTTCTTGTGTACGTAAGCGAACAGTGAGTCACAACCAAATAGAAGGCATCTAAAAGCAGTAACATCATAAAATCCATCTAACCAGATTTCAGAGCATGTAATATAAAATGTTACAAGTTCTCAACACTCAATATTATAAAAATGTACTGCACTGTTATACAATACAGAATATACTTCTAAGTCTAATATAAAGATATGTACTTGTTTGAAATGACTGTTTTAGTCTATTTCCAGATATCTAGATTATCAAATCATATATAATTCTGGTAGCTGCATAATCTGGTGTGAACTTGTGAAGGGATGAAGTTTAGCCTGTCAATCAGGTTGCTGCCTGATGACCTCATTTGGTAGTTGTGGCGGTCATGTGCTTATGTTAATTTCATGATTGAAATGTAGGGGTGGAGGCTAGCCTGTTAATCTGGAGAGAACCATTGAGTAGCCAGTGAGGCCTCCATGTGGGCATGGCTTTTTCCTGAGACTTCTGGGAAATCTCACGATATTTTCCTCATGGAGATAAGAAGCTATCTCCTCAGTTGTTGAAAGCTAGTCTCAGAGACAATGAACTATGGTAAAGACAAGATTGCAGCATCCCAGGAGCTGGAGGAGGCAGTGGAGAAGCCACATGGCCTTACACTGATGGAGCCAGACCTCTGAAGCTGGAGAAGCCACATGGAGAGCCCTGCTAGCACTGAGTGCCTCTACCACCACTGGATGCTCTTGATGGACCCTGAGCCCTGGAAGTGAGAAGCCATGGTGAGACCCATGCCAATGCTGGGATTCTGCACCCACTGACCTGTGACTTCATGAGTCGGAAGGAGACTTTATAGACTGGTATTGGGCATATAGGCTCATATAGGACTTATGACTTTGAACTGGACTGGGTTGGGATGCTTTCTTAATGTCCTATTCCTCTGTATATAAACCATACCCTTATATCCATATGCGCGTCTATGAATTGTTTCTCTAGTCTACCCGGACTAACACAGTAGTGCAATGGATATAAATAGTTCACCGGAGGCCAGGCACACTCACTTCCTGCAGGCATTCCTGCTGACAAGATCCTTGGAGTTATGCGAGCACCCTGGAGCTGAAGGAGCCACTTAGAGACCCCTGCCAATACTAAAGTGCTTCTACTGCCACTGGATCGGCGAGACTGTGATCTTCCAATAACCTGTGATCTTCCTGCATTCGGCATCATTCCATATGCTGCATGAGTCTGAAGAGGAATTTATGGATTGGTTTTGGACATATGGACTGTCAGACTTATGAACTTGAACTGGACTGGGATGAGATGCTTTCTTAATGTACAATTACTCTTCTATTTAAAGCTCTTTCTTAAACACATATGCATATTTCTGAATTTATCTCTAGTCCACCTAGACTAACACAATTATCTAATATATTTAAACCAAAACCAAACCAGTCTCACTGCCAGTCTTATTGTCAACTGTAACTCACAAATTTCTTATAAGACAGGGTAGAACTCCCTCTGTGACTTTCCAAGAGTGTAACTCTTTGAAGAAGAAAAACTCCCAGTCTCTCTTCCACAAATATATATAGCATACTGTAACTAATCAGCCATCTTTTACAAATATTATTAAGAATAATGTTAAATATAAGGAAAAGGATATATCTTGTTTATTTCCTTTAACCTACAAAAGCTGAAATGCGGCACCACGACAAAGAACATTTTATCTATATCTATTCATCTCTCTACCTATCCATCTATCTATTTTGCTTCTGGAAGACTGTCATTTTCTTTCCACCCTTATCCTTCAAAACACTGGAATCTTATGTCTAATCACTTCTTTACTGAAATCAAACTCATTCTTTGGTTTAGCAGTGAAACCTGATACCAGCTTGGCAAATAAGAATATTTTCTAGGAATGCATCCTAAAGTTGGACATGAATATTTCTACTCTTCACCCACCCCCAACTCTGTTTTCTGTGACTATTATCACCGAGGAGAAAAGAAAATTACTTTATTTCACTGGGTTTAGTAAATACACCTACAACATAATGCTGATTTTCTACCTGACTGCACTTAAAGTTTAAAGATTTACCTTTAAAATGTATCACGCCCTAAATATTACATTGTAAGATTAGTTACATGGAATTATAGTTTTCATCTATTAAATATGTCTTATAGGAGGGCAAACCAATAGATATAACACCTCCTACTCCTTTAACAAGATCATAGAAGGGCTTAAGCCAATAGGAATAGGCTTCAGGTATGATACCCCAAATAAGAGAGGAAGAGCCAGTGAACCACTCCTTGGCTCTGACTGATAAGCACTGATAATGTGGCACTGAAAGTGTGCTAAATCTGTAGTGGTGTTACCAAAAGGAAATCCTGTTGGTTTGGATGATGCTTTTAGATTCAGAATTTTCTCTTTGACTCTGCCAGGATTCAACACTAACCATCCATAAATACAAATTTTCCCTGTTACTAATAACTACCATTAAGAAATTAGAATATATTGTTTAATTGAGTGCCAATTCCATTGCTAGTTTTATACTAAGAAAGGGTAATGAGCATATTTTCTATAAACATTTGACTATCTTTAAAGGGACAAAATCAACATGCCAGACCTTCCTGACTTAATTTATATGAAGAGCCAAAGTAATTTTCTTTAGAGTCAAAAATATTAGCCAACATATTAAAGGCTTTTTATCTTTTTTTTTTTTTAATTCTATT